>PISX010003775.1:0-130550 GCA_004024625.1 Mellivora capensis | reverse complement strand
CCTGAGGGTTTTGAAGGGGCGGGGGGTGGGAGGTTGGGGGAGCCTGGTGGTGGGTATTATGGAGGGCACGCATTGCATGGAGCACTGGGTGTGTTATAAACTATGAATTCTGTTACGCTGAAAAGAAATGAAATTTAAAAACAAAAACAAAAACAAAAAAAAAGGGTATGTAACAAAAAAAATTTTTTTTAAAGTACAGTAGGTAGAAAAATATTTAACTTGCATATGACTGGTCAGACTTCAGTGTTTAAATACCTTTATCTGGGCATTTTCTGAATCTCAGAATTAAAAAGGAGAAAAGAGGCTCTAATCCAATCTGACTTCCAAGTTACTGACCCCATTCTAAATGTTCAGGAATTAGGATCATGCCCTCCTCCAAACCTACTCTAATTTTTTTTTTCCCTATCTGCATAGTACCTACTTTCTTTAGCTTTCTTTAAAGTAATTATGATTCATGAAAGAGGCAACTTCTTATAAAGCAGTAATACTCAAATTTCAATGAACCTAAAGTTTACCCAGAAAGCTTGTTAAGTTAGCAAACTGATTTTAAGGAGCATCTAGGTGAATCTTGCAGATGCTTTCCAAATCCCATTTCAGTAACATCGCAGGAGACAGTGACTGATAGTCCAAGGAACAATGTTCAAAGAGCATACAGTTTCGGTGTGTGTCAGACCATCCTACAAACAGGAAATTTCAGTCCAGGAGATGATGGACATAACAGGAAGGGAGCACAGATGATAGGGTAATTCATGAGTAACGTACCTTGCTTGGAATCAAGAACTTTTGTGCATGTGTGTATATCTGTGTGTGTTTTCCTCTTGAAATTTCCCTTGCATATAGGTTTATACATATGATAAGTATGCAAAATAGTTTTTAATTGTTGCCTTCTCCTCTCTCCCTCAAAAGGGAGGGAGAAAACGGGGGGACTTGAAAATGTGAGACTTGAAATTTCATAGGCTAAATGCTTTCTAATCCTTTACATGTCTCTGTGTGTGTTAATAAAATCTAAAATTGCATTATAGTAGTTTTTAAGTAATTTTTTATGATTGCTGTTGTTTAACTTTTTCTACCAGTTACATCATTGGCCATTAAAAGCTGTAGGATTTTTAAAAGTATTACCTTCTAGGGGCACCTGGGTGGCTCAGTGGGTTAAAGCCTCTGCCTTTGGCTCAGGTCATGATCCCAGGGTCCTGGGATGGAGCCCCGCATTGGACTCCCTGCTTGGCGGGGAGTCTGCTTCCTGCCCCCCCCACCTGCCTCTCTGCCTACTTGTGATCTTTGTCTGTCAAATAAATAAATAAAAATCTTAAAAAAAAATCACCTTCTATTTACCCAGACAAGTCTTCCCTATTTTGTGTTTACACAGCTTTCTAACCCATGCAACATTTTTAAAAATACTTTATTTATTTATTTGACAGACAGAGATCACAAGTAGGCAGAGAGGCAGGCAGAGAGAGGGGAAGGGAAGCAGGCTCCCTGCTGAGCAGAGAGCCCACTGCAGGGGGCGGGGTGGAGAGGATTTAACCCACTGAGCCATCCAGGCACCCCCCCACCCCATGCAACATTTTAATGATATTTTTAATGTTGTCCTTTATTCTATCCTTTCCAGATATTTTTGGATCTTGATCAACTCTGCTAGTAAATAGGCTAGCTGTCTCCCTCACTGCCCCTACTCCCTCATTCTCATCTCTAATATGGTCATTGGAGAAGCGTAAGTTTTCTGTCTTTAAGCAATTCATTGGTAAAAATGAACAGGACAGGGAACAGAATAGACAACTCTATTCTGATTGGCATCAGTTGAAGTCAGCACATTTTGAGTCCTCCACTGTGACCACAATCCTCCATGTTAGCCCCAGAGAAGTCATGAGAGACGTTTCACTTATCTGACTGTAATCAACATCTATTCTTTTTATTTTTCTGGTATACCGGCTCATCACAATAAAAAGAAGTGAGTTCCTACATTAACCAAGTAACTTAAAACTCTGTAGTATAAACCAATGAACAGTTTGGAAAATTTACATAATGGTTATCCAGTGTTAGCTATATATTTATATTTTAATCAAGCCTCACACAGGAGACCCTTTAATTTTTTTTAAATAGTGAAAAAATAGTTTTGCTCTAATATGCTAGGTTTATACCAAGTAAGCAACTTGCTTCTAAGTGATTATTTTCATCTCTTTTGTCCATGCTTTCAGTAACTGTTACCTAGAAAAGTAAAAATAAGGAAATAAATAATTTACTAGGTTAATGTGAATTGTACCATGGGAGGAATTTTCATTGAAAATTATAATATTTAAAATACTATCAATTTGGAGTGCCTTCTGTGTGAAAGGCACCGTGCTCAGTGCATTAGATAGATATCATTATCAGTCAGCATCATAATCTTATAAAATAAGCATTATTGTTGTTATTATTATTATCCCATTCCACAGAAGGACACCTGAGGTTCACAGTTCCATTCATTTATTCAATGCTTATTGATGAACTTTTATGTCTCTTGCACAAAGTTGGCCTTATTTATACACTTGTTTTTTTATACAATTTAACTGAATTTATGTTTTGATGGGAGATGGAATTTCCATCAACTCGCAACAGAAAAACTAAACAAGTAATTAGAGAACAAATCAGTTGGTTTCAATTATGAAAAGCACTACAAAGAAATCCAGAAGGGTTATGAGATTATATAGCAGACAGACCTGATCTGGTCTGGGGGGTCAAGGAAGGTTTCGGAGTCCAGAAGCATAAGAGTAAGGCAGCCAAGGAGAGGTTGGCAGTGGAGTTGGGGGAACAGGGCAGATTATTTGAGGTAAAGAGAGGAGCATCTGCAAAGGTTCAAAGATGGAGAAGTAGTCTGTGCTTTCAGAAATGAAAGGCAGCAGATGTGATTGTCATGCAGAATAAGAGGAAGCATAGGAAGGAGACTTTGAATCTTATGGAGCTTTCCTGCAGGCCACATGTTAATTTTAGATTTTAGGCCAAAGGGAATGTGAAGACAAAAGGTTTACTTGCTAATTTGTATTTTGTATTAATTAGGAGTGAGCTATAATCAGATTTGTTCTATAAAAGATTATTCTGGCTGCCCTTTAGGGAATGGACTAGAAAACAGCACAGAGGATGAATAAATACCATTTAGGAGGCTTTTGCAGGGGTGAAGTAGAAAGATAACAGTGCCTTGGAGCAAGTAATGGCAAAAGGGTAGAAACGAATGACGTGAAGAGAAGTTTAGGAAATAGAATTGGCAAGACTTAGTAATTGATTGAATGAGGTAAGGAGTAAGAAAAGAAAGAGCCAAGGCATGTCCAGCTGGGTGGATGTTAATTAAGTAGTTGCCCAATGACATATAGTTAATAAGTATTAGGGATTTGGACCTTATTCAGAACTTGTGCTTTTAACATTGTGGTCCTCTGCAGCCCAGCTTAACATGGTCAAGAGTTCCAGTATTTGAAATTTTACAGTAAGATTTCAGTATGTGATGACATCCTGGAGAGACACATGCAATGCAAAGTGGACTCTGGAGCAGATTCAGATTCTATTATTCTGAATTCATTGTGATTCTTCAAAGTAGCTGCAAAATAGGGGTTTCTTTCATTTGTGTGTCATTCTGTAAACTGTTGGTAGCAATAATAAGTATAATGAGGTAATTCAAGGTAAAATGAAAAATAAACGTTCTCTAGGATCCTCGGATGAAAGAAAAACTGTCTCCCAATCATAAAATTATATATTTTCTGTATAATTTTATATCTTATTCTGTCTTATTGGATAATAATAAAATTTTGATGTGTCTTCTCAAATACTATGTAACCATTTGTTCAGATCAGGAGAATTAATTACTTCTGAGATCAGGTAGAATGTCTATTTTTTTGAAAGCAAATACCCTTAGTAATGTCAAGTAGTAAATCACAACCCATAATGTTCTTTTCCCTTTTGGTTAAAAGTTAATCATGACAAGAATTTTAGACACAGAATTTCATCTTTAAAAATGTTTCCACCAAGAGGTAACTTTGTCACTAATCAGAAGAAGTGCATTTTTTCCCCTGTATTTCCTTAAATTTTTGGATTTGTTTCCAAAGATTTCCTTCCAAAATGTATAATTTCAAATATCTTCCGCAGCCCAACTACTATTCCCTATGCAATGTATTAAATTTTTAGATGTAATTACATGTGGGCACTGGACACTTTATTGAAATAAAACAGAATAATAAAATATGTGTGATTATTTTAAATGTTTCTAGAGCCCCGCAGATGATGACATAGTTTTGTCTTCTTCACAAGCCTACCCAGTTTATTCCTTTTCCAACAGAGGCAAATCAAATGATGCCAGATTATGCCAGATCTGTGGGGGATGAACAGGTCCATGGCTCTAACTGCAATCCTTAGTGTGGGCAGGCACTGGGGGTGGGGGTGGGGGGCATTGGAAGGAACATGGCAATTAGCAAGAGAAAACTAATTAAGTTGTTTTGCAGAACAAAAATTTTTATCTCTATTGATAAAGGGCTCATAATTGAGTAAATTAAGGACTAATGATAGGTTCTGAAAGTAAAGGTTAAGAAGCTGCACTTAAGAACATATGCTTTGGGGGCATTTGGGTGGCTCATTTGGTTTAGCCTTCAACTCAGTTTCAACTCAAGTCATGATCTGAGGGTCATGAGATTGATCCCCACACTGTGCTCAACCTGGAGTCTGCTGGAGATTTTCTCACTCCCTCTTCCTCTAACCCCCCCCCCCCGCTTGCTAAATAAATAAGCAAATAAATAAACATGTGCTTTTATTGACAACATCATCATGGTGGAGTGGTTAAGAGCATAGACTCTGGACTCGGCTTCCCGCACAATCACTTAGTAGCTCTATGCCCTTTGCCAAGTTAATTTAACTTAAATGAGGTAATCACAGGGTTGTTGGGAGGTTTAAATGACATGACCCATAGAGCTCTCAGGACAGAGCCTGGTACATGGTTAGCACTGAAGAAATGTTAGTTGTTGGTATTATTGTTACTCTCATGCACTTAGCCAGCCATACCCTTCAGTAATAAAGACAGTGATGCCCACTTGGTAGAAGAGTAACTGGGTAATTGGTACAAGAACATACCTTCTTTTTCATGTTTCATCCATTGTCTATTTGACCTATTAACATTATTTCTTCCTCTTCTTGTGCACATACCATGGTCCATATAAAATTATAACTGGAGTAGTCCTTATTTTATTTTTAAAAGATTTAGTTTATTTATTAGAGAGTGAAAGAGAGAGAAAGAGCATGAACATGAGTAGGAGGAGGGGGAGAGGGAGAGAGAAAAGTAGCAGGGAGCTTGCTATGGGGTTGGATCTCAGGATCCTGGGATCACAACCTGAGCCAAAGGCACACACTTAGCCGCCAGAGGTACCCTGGTAATCCTTACTTTAAATCTTACCACTACATCTATGTGAGGGTCTCACCTTTAGAAAGCCTCAGTTTGTTAAAAAAACAAAAACAAAACAAAAAACCCTACATTGTTCAGGCTAATAATATCACATATATCAAGCGTATTGAAATATATAGTATATAATGAGATTCTTCCAAAGAAAGCAAATTTTCTACCACAAGATTTATATGCCTTTATAAACATGGGATTATGATCTCAACTCATGAAAGGCCATGAATTATAATTAAAATATATGTAAATGGCATAAGAATGCACATATCCCTGATAGCATTCAAGAAATGTAGATGGGCCTAATTATTTAGCAGAGGACTGTGGCTCTCCTGAACACGATCTCTTGGTTTCCTTTGCAAGGTGAGTCTATGTTTTAAAAAGGAAAGAATATGATTGTATCTACTTGAAAACATTTGCTGTTTTGGCTCTAAACCAGAAAACTAAGGAGGAAATAGAGAAAAGGAACCCCTGTGCACTCTTGGTGGGAATGCAAACTGGTGCAGCCACTATGGAAACCATATGGATGGTCCTCAAGAGTTAAAAGTAGAACTACCATATGATCCAGCAATCCCATTTCTGGGTATATATCCAGAGGAAATTAAATTACTATCCCAAAGTGATTCCTGGATCCCATGTTTATTGCAGCATTACTCACAATTGCCAAGGCATGGGGACAATCTATGTGTCCATCAACAAATGAATAGATAAAGAAAATGTGATATATATCTATAATGGAATATTATTCAGCCATAAAAAAGAAATTTGTCCATTTGCACAACATAGATGGGTCTTGAGGGCATTATGCTCAATAAAATAAGTCAGAGAAAGACAAGTACTGTCTTGTATATGCTCACTTATATATGGAATTTTAAAAATGTCAGAATCATAGAAACAGAGTAGATGGGTGGTTTCAGGAGCTGGAGCGTTAGGGAAGTGGGGAAATGTTGGTCAAAGGGTAAAAACATTCAGTTATAAGATGAATAAATTCCAGCGATCTAATGTACAGCATGGTAACTATAGTTAACAATCCTGTAGCGTATATTTGCAAGCTGCTATGAGAATAGATCTTAAATATTCTCACCATAACAACACCAGAAAAAAAGGGTAGTTATGTGATTTGTTAACTAATCTTGCTGTGGTAAACACTTGCAATAGATACATTATCAAATTATTACAGTTGTGTATTTCAAACTTACTCAGTGTTATTGCCAATTATATCTATATAAACCTGGAAATGGCAACAAAATAGGAAGCATGAGACGGAGAAAAAAGTGGTAAAAATTGAAGAAGATCACAGAGAGACGGGAAAAGAAGGAGATTACAAACATCAAGAGGATTGATCTTTTTTTCTTAAAGTTATATGCACTCTTAGCATAAGAAATTTTTAAAGTATGTAAACTAAACATTTAACAGTGGTTACATCTTAATAGTAGGACTTGGGGTCATTTGTTTGTTCATTTTTGCTGAATATTTTCCAATTTTTCTACTATGTATTTCATATGACCTTAAAGAAGAAATAAACAGAAATGCAAAGTAAGCAGATGAAATGACAATCAGTAGGATCCATTTATTTTTATAATCTGTAAAACTGAACAATGTTTTTATTATGTTCAGGAAATATTGCAGAGATCCCCAGGAAAATGAGAGCTTGCGGAATTCACACTAGTCAAATAGAAAGAGATACATTTGTACAAAGGCATTGCCAGTGACAGAAAAATTTTTTTTAATAAAACAATAAACCAATAATAAAATGGTCTAATCAATGTAAATTTTGAAGAGTATTCTGAATAAGAAACAGTGGATGAAGTCAGAGACAATACATTCTTAAACACAGTATTACAGCAATCTAATTTTTGCACATTAGACACTTCTAGAGAGTAATTTGCTTGCAATAAATCTCAAATAATAAGTGACTTGAATAATAAATGGTTTACTCACTTAATAAAAAATGAATAGTTGACTCTTCAAGGAAAATAAATCAATAGGATAAAATGTTCTTTTCTCCTTTGTTGTCAGAGAAGATGTTTATGAAAAGCATGGTATCCATAAATACATGATGAAAATTCAGAAATCAATGTCCAGTACCTTTATAAGATGTCAAGAGCCCTGTCTTGGGCAGTGTTTCTCCACAGATAGTGACTAGACCTGTTGCATCAGAAATAACCTAGGAAATTCGATCTCAGACCACCAAATCAAACTTTCCGGGATCACAGCATCTGTGATCAGGTATCTGTGTTATGTGATGTTCACTGAGGTTTGAGAACATCTAATGTGAACTCTGGGCTAAAATCCATAAAAGATTAGCAAAGTGATAGATTACACATTTCTCTTTAAACAAAAGGCTTCTTTATTAACTGAAAATTAGTTTAATATGTAAACTTCCAGTTGAAAAGGATGGGTTAATATACCACAAAAGGGTCAATGAGTTTATAATGCTGTACTTGTATACAGACTTTTTGAGAAATGCCTCTAGGTCATTTTTATTCAAATCACTTTATATATTCTGAATTAATATGCAAACTGGGAAAAAACCTTAAAATACCTGTTCTCATTTGCATAACTGATAGAAATAAAATATTCTTGTTAATCACTGAGGCATATGTAGTATGTTTCAGCTGATTAATTTTGTTTTAATGTGATCTCTGTTTTTTTCTCCACTCCATAGAGCAGTCATGACTGGAACAGAAAAGCATTCTCTGAGATATTTATGTCTTTTAATTATATCTAAAGGTAAATTACTTTTATTTTCAGAGTTCCTGCTTTCTTATTCCACTTCTGTGGTGTTTTTTTTTTTAAAGCATAACTTCAATGTAAAAAGCTCTAGACAATTTAAGAAGCCAAAAAAGAGGAAGAGCTCATTATGCTGGTAGTATGGGAATATCAGAAGAAACTTTCCAGCCTCATAATTTAGGGATTGGCTTTTCCAGGGTGACAATATTTCCAAATTCCTCTGAAAAGCTCTAAGACATTTTTCTAGAAGTGTACTTTTGGAAATATCTTTGTATGTTTCGTTGAAAGTACACCTGCTACTTTATATAATTATACTATTCACACTTCTTTTTTGAATCTTTGACTTATGAAATGTAAACTAATCACTCAAGTGTGTATGTTTAATATTCTAGAAATTTTTCGACACTTCTATGTCCCAGATATATCCGTACATAAAATGTACCTGCTCCTGAGTATATTAATTGCTCTTTAAAAACAGAATGATAAAAATCAAGATTTTGAGGATAATGAAGTGTCACTGTGTAGAAATAAGATGTTAGCAATACAGGCTAGTATTCTATCAGTCATTATGGGCTCTGTTATGCCATTGTAACAAATAAGACTGAATTCATTTAAAATTTAATGCTTGTATCCTATAGAATTTGATCTCTAATGCCTAACTCTTCTCTTTAGAGATTTTGTTTTAATATTTATGAATCAAATGCTCACACTGTGTTTTTTACTGTTAAAAAAAACCTACATGTGATATACTGCATTCCTCAAAAGTCAAATTTGCCGAAGAAAAATTGTCAGCTTTGATAAAGGGGAACATACTTAAAAAGTGAATGAAAGTGTGAGAAAAGAAAAATATAGAGGTAATATTCATTCAAGAGAGAGTACAGAATGGTCTAAACAATCCACAGAATGATAAAATATATTCTTTGTATACCAATGCTTCTTCCTCCTTTTTCCTTTTGTGTATTTGAACATCTACATAGTAAAAAGGCCAATAAGCTTTTTAAAAAGAGTAGAGAAACTGAATATCCAGGATGTGAATGAGATAAGCCATAAGAGACTAAATCTCAGGAAACAAATTGAGGGTTGCTGGGGGGTGGAGGGAGAGGGATAGGGTGGCTGGGTTATGGACATTGGGGAGGTTTTGTGCTATGGTGAATTTTGTGAATTGTGTAAAACTGATGATTCACAGACCTGTACCCCTGAGACAAATAATATATGTTAATTAAAAAAATAAAGGAAAATAAATAAATAAAGGTGGGTTCAAATGATGGATCAGAGAAAGTAAAGAGAAACATTTATATCAGTTTGTTTTAATGTTCCCATCTGAAGACAATATGTTGAAAATTTTGGACCAGAGAGTGGAAGATTGTAAGGCATTTATGGAGAATGTTGAAACAGAAGACCTCCAGCTTGATAGAAGCCAAATGCAGGAAGGAAAAAAATAGCATTTCTCAAGTCTTCAATCAAGATTACCCCATTCACTTTTAGAAATAGATCTAAAATCTGTACCTCCTTTTCACCCACACAATCTTATGCTTAATGAGTTCTGTCTTCTATTGCTGGGTCATAAGACCTTAAGTAGAGAGGACAATCTAACTCACCACAGTACCTGACATATAAGTTTACAATTGATGTCTGTGGAATAAATAAGGAAGAAAGAGCTGTAGGGACTAGTTTCTATATCCATTGGCCCAGGTCTTCCCATTTATAGATGTATTGGGTATGATAACTGAGAGCAGAGGGCAGAGATGACTAGCTTGGATCTTTTTTAATTTAGAAAGTCCTTAAGGTCACATATCATATGCTTGCTAAATCCCAATGCTTGATTTTATTCAGGGATGCCCTTTCACCAAACCATCTTACCTATTCTACCTCTTTATAATTCATTGCTATTTCAGAGAAATGTTAGCCATTTTGATGCTAAAAAGTTATGTCTAAGAAAGATAACTTGTTGTCTAGTTCTTCCTGCCCCCAGATTTTTTTCAAGGGAACCAAGATTGGAATAAAAAATGCGTAGTCTTACTGGATCACTTCCCACCTGTTCCAACTCTCTCTAGAAATTCAAACAAGACTTCATATAACATTTGTTTCATGTGAATGGAATTGTGATTAATCTTCAATATATTTGGCTGGTAAGTTGAGAATATAGTTAAGTGGAAGTTAACATCTCTTTTATCTGCAATGTTCTGTTAAGGAAATTAATCAGAACTAAATATAAACATCAGAGTCCTTTACCTTAAAAGTGCAATTAATATAGTTAAAGTGTATCTTAGAACATTTTCCTATTCTACTCTCATGATTAATGTGAACATAAAGGCAAAGAAAATGGAGACAGAATTCAGGTCTGAAAACATTCCAACTGTCCTTTATTAGTTCTGAAGCTACAATCAAATTAACTCATGTGAATAAATTTATTGTTTGTACATTTAAATTGCTACAAAATCAACCACAGTTAAACCAAACTGGAAACTATTATGGTTGCTTCTCCGAGCAGTGACAAGGAAAGTTTGCTTTGTGATTCTTTCATCATCATTTTCTTTTCTTTTTCTTGAAACCACAATTGAAATGCTCCTATTTTATGTGGAATAGTAAATATTTTGTTATTTTACTAAGTAAATTGATGTTGATTGGGACAGAATAATTTATTGGAATCCAATACAACTTTGCCTCAAATAATGTCTTTTAATGTCAAAGCAGGTTTTTAGTAAAATTCAGTAAATGTTTCAGGAAGTTTGACCCCAAACTAAATTATCTTCCTCCCAGTACTTCTTCCTTTTAAAGAAGATGGCAGGGGCGCCTGGGTGGCTCAGTGGGTTGAAGCCTCTGCCTTCGGCTCAGGTCATGATTCCAGGGTCCTGGGATCGAGCCCCGCATCGGGCTCTCTGCTCCGCGGGGAGCCTGCTTCCCCCTCTCTCTGTCTCTCTACCTGCTTGTGATCTCTCTTTGTCTAATAAATAAATAAAATATTTAAAGAAGATGGCAAACCACTGCCAAAAGACCTTCCGACTTCTCCCAGGCAAGGATAATCACCCTTTTTCTATGACCCTACAGGACTTTGTATGACACTATTTCACATTATATTATGGTTATTTCACATTATAGTACATAGTTATTTGGTTAGATAGCTCTCTGGGTGTGTGTACACTGGATTCTGAAAGCAGGAACCAGATTTTAATCACTTGTGTTTTCCCATCATCTACATGTTTAAGAAGAGAGAGAGGGAATGTGTGAGTACGAGCTATACTTTAAAGGGAAACAAAAGTCACATCCAGTATTTTGAAGCAGAGACTGGACACTTTTCTATCTTGCATTTGAGGAGAAAGCAGCCTAAATTAGAATTCACTCTGGTTGCAATATTTCAGATAGCCCATTTAAGTTAATTGAACTTCTGTTTATTACATAAAACTGCATCCATAAATGTCAGTGTTTCAGCCACAGGGCCTTTTGGAAGTCATAAAATATACTGCAAGGAGCCTCCATGAACTGGGAGAATGAACATAATTGGTCTTTTTATTTTTAACTTCAGAGATTCTTTTCCAGATCTATGTAAGAGTTGTTAAGCTGCAAATTCTTTTTCTGTTAAATGTTGTAATCAAGGTTCACATTACTAGAAATTTCATGAATTTGAGTCTTGGATAAGATATTAAAAAAGGGTTTATTTCTTCTAAACCATAGTTTTATAGATTGGTCATTTCCAGTTGTTTAAGGGATTTAATTCATAATTTGACTTTGATGGCTCTCACTGTCTCTTTCTCCCACCCTCTTTTCTTCCTTTCTTCAGTATTTACTATGCCAGTCAGAAGGCAGATGATAGTGAGACAAAGAGAAATTAATTTTTAGTTTTAGCCCAGTTAGGTAAGTTACTGTATGACTCTTAGATGACAGGCAATGATTCCTGACTCAGTGTTCATGCCCTTGCGTAATCTCTTTCCCTTAAGTATGGGCTAAACTTACTGACTTGTTTCTAATGAACATAATGTGACATGTGATGTGACATTACTTCATAGAATAGATTATTTAAAGGACTGTGGCTTCTATGTTGGGATTTCTTCCTTTTTCTTGGATCATTTGTATTGGGGTAAGCAAGTTGCCATATGGTGAGAATCCCGGTAGAGAGGCCCGCTGGTGTCGTGAAAACCTAGGGTCCTAATGAATGGCCTAAAAGAAACAAGTCTTACAACAACCACATGAGTGAGCTTGAGAGTCAATCTTTCAACTTCCATCAAGTCTTGAAATGACTGCAGCCCTGTTGACACCTGGACCACAAACTTAAAAGACATTGAGCCAGAACCATCAAATGAGCCAGTCTTTGGTTTCTGATAAAGACATCATAACAAAATGAACATTTGTTATTTTAAGCTATTAAGTTTTAGGGCAAATTGTTGCCCAGAAATAGATCACTAATGTGACAGTGAATGCAAACAAAGCCATTTATTATATAATAATATGCTAAAGTCCTACATATAGAATATTATGGGTAAACAAAATAAGTCAGATCTACTTAGGATCCAGTGATAACCAGAAGTTTTTGAGTTCAAACTTGAAAGATAAGACTTTCTCTGGGAAAGTGATGTTGGGATGAGAAATAAATTGTCCCAGAAAAAGGGAGTTGTGTGAGTCAAGACTCTGAGATGTGAAGCAGTATGGAGCATCAAGTTATCAGTAAGTACCTTTTCCTTAGTCCTATGCCAGAACATAGGGTGCAATATGGAGTATGCATCTTATATGCTGTACTAGTAAGCTTGAATTTTTATCCTGTGGGTCCTGGGACAATAAATTGAAAAACATGCTTAACACTGTCACCAGGGCCCTCTTCTGTCAAGCCTGCCAGCAACCTCAGGGTCTTTTTCTACACTGTGCTCCAGGCAGCTGTTCTCAATCAATCAATCAGTCAGCATTGGAATGAAGCATATGTATGTGAACCTTTAAGAGCTGCAACAAACTACCTAAAATTACACACACACACACACACACACACACACAAAACACACACTGTAGGAGAGCACTCTCCCTTCTCTGTCACCCTGAGGATTTTGGGGAGGACTCAGGCATGTACATCTGACTCAGTGGGAGCGATGTGCGGGTATGTCTAACTCATCCTTGTGGGTGGTTCAGGGGATTTCGAAGGCAGTGTTTTAATACATGTTTGTGGAATGACTGCAAATCTCATTACACCCTATCTAGGCTATTTCCACTTTTCTCCACTTCTCAACTTAAATATATAAATTTAGGTCCAACTGAACACCATGGGCAGCATTTTTCACTAAGGCCGAGAAACCAGCAGACAGACAGAAATGAAAAAGCAGAAATGCTTTAGTGGTGGTGGGGATAGTAATTAACCAGTTTTGTGTAAAAACTTGAAGACTATTTTTACCATCAATTTCTACTGTAAAGCCAGAGTGTTCCTTAGGTTATTGCAAATGTCTAGCATTTCAGGGTTCTCAACTGAAAAAAGTGGGAGCTGTTGGCCTACCTAACAGCCCCATACAACGTTACCAGTTACGCATTGCTCCATGTTCTTAGTTTGTCACTGCATGTTAAAGAACGGTTAAAGAGAGGTGGATCTCATCCACTAAAGACAGAATGATATTTCTTGACACAACTTTTTTTTGGCTGATGTTTAAGCCAGGGGAATATAGCTTTGGAACTAACATATTGTCCTTAGTCCATAGTGGAAAGAAGAGAGGGCTTTATTATCACTCTATCACATTTTTGGCCTAACATTTAAATCTCCTGTGAGGTTCGGGGAAGAAAACAGTTAGGATAGGCAATGGATTCTTACTGCATAGTGCCTTCTCAGTATGTTCTGCAAGTTTGCAGAGGCAGGATAATAGCAGAGAACTATTTATTTCTATCTCATTTTTCTTTAAACAGATGAAAGTACTAAGCCACCATTTAAAACTTACTGAGCTGTTAAGATGGTTAGAATAGTACCATTTCCATTTTCCACTGCTATGATACAATTGTCAAAAATGTATGTAAGTAAACACTGTGCTTTCTTTAAACCAAAGTTATTTAACAAGTTAGATAGATAGTTAAGTCAAGATAAAGAATCTTGTTTCCTCCAGCCACCTGCTTGTATTAGGACTGCCTTTTGATCACAGAATAACAGAACTAGGTTGTACTAACAGCTCACTACTTCACATTACTTTACATTCTCCCTATATGCAGTAGATATTAATTGCATTATTATGCAGTTGAGGAAACACATCCTTGAAAAATTCAAGTGGTCAAAAGCCATTTGTAAATGATAGATGTGGATTCAAATCAAGCATGTCTCATTCTAAGGCTTTGCTCCCTCTGCTAGAATCAATGGCAGCTACATATGAGTCCATCTTGGTCCTGTAGAGAAGCAGAGTCAAGCTTTATCACAGCCTCTCATCTCTGAGTAAAGCTGAATAAATCACCCATTTTTGAGTCAATTGAGGTTGATGACTGAAAACCCCACTGCACTGCCAGGTAGTTGATAAGGTCCAGTTGTTTTGCTCAGATGACCTTCTCAGGAATTACCCATTCTGATGAACTAGAGAATTGATTAGACATGAAAGTAGCCTACTTTTGGAAAATGAAAACACAGTCTGAACCTCATAGTTTCCTTCCTTTATGGAGAAGCAAGCAGCTGTTCTGCTTTATCAACCAGAGGGTTAAGGCAGACAAGATCCCCATTGCACCCTGGCTTATTATTCACATTGTAATTTCCTTAAACACTTTGCTTGAAGATCACCCAAAGAATCCTCTCAAATATCAGAAACCCTTGTTCCCGATCCTGAGATGAAATATAAAACCAAATAGATGGCTGTTTTGTTTATTGTTCTGTGAAATTACATTATTAGGAGAGGCATCATTTTAAATTAGGAAGTGATGCATGACTATAACTAGTTTCAACCTGTTACCTTTTTATGATTAAGGAATATTTTGCCATGTTAAAAGATCCTGGGGAAATGACTGTATATGTTTCATACTGCTCCTGTCCTGGGTGTGCCTAACTGTATTACACACAGAGTCAGTGCAAAGGAAAGCCCAAATGGGATATTGTTTGGGGGAATGGCGAATAAGGTCTAGAATGTATTATGATACTTATCTTGGACTGATTTTACAATCACTTAAAAATCTGTGGAATAGGATCATGATATGCGCAGCAAGAAGGCAATTTTAGAATAGAAATTCAAAACCCAAGGTTTAAAGATGAGGGCAAACCTTTGCAAAAATCTATCTCTATCACTTCTTAGTTGTACAAATTTAAGCAAATGACTTAACCTTTATAAGTAAACAGCTTCAACTTCCTCATGTGTAAAATGAAAATTCTTACCTCATAGGGTCATGGTGAAGATTAAGGAGAGAATATATATTAAGTGCAAAGTACATAGTGGATGCCGCATCAGTAGGGATAGTTATGGTGAGGAGACTGTTCATTTGCACAGGCCGATAGAAGAGAAAACATGTATAATGGCAGGTGGGCTAGGTAAGTTGCAAGAAGCCCCTCAGGTTTCCCGCTATTTTCTTATAGCAGAGCCCGGAGAAGAAGGGAGCTTTTAATGAGTTTGTCTTCTCCTCTGGACTACATCTTTTGGTGTTTTTACATCTTTGTATCTTTTAAGTATGCAGTATAGTGTCTGGCATACAGGAATGATTCATGTGTAGTTTTTAAATGAAAGAGAAATAAACAGGAAAGGAAAAGATTTCTTTGCAATCCAGAACCTCTGAGAGATGAAAAACCAGAGTGCAGGTTTTCTAAAACACCTCTTGTGTGCTAAGTGCTGGTCTTTGTTTATGTGTCGTGATGCCTGATAGCTCAAAAGACCCCTGAGAGACAAGGCCATTCTTGACCCCTCCCTGCAAAAGACAGAGCCTGCTCTGACATATCACAGAAGGCCTTTGTTAGTTAATATTGTGGGCTCGATGATGGCAAGAAGCAGACCCTAAACTCCCTTGCTGACGTCCTTTGCCTCCAAATAATGCTCCATGTTGTAGACCTGTCAACCATGTGACATTGTTTGCAAAGCTTTACTCAGTCTTTATTCAACATTTATGGAGGCCCTACTACACAACACATTTTGTGTTAGAACAAAAGACATTCACCCTGCACTTCAGTGATGGGGAATCTCTTTGCTACTTCTTGATCATGTTCTATCTCCTTACTAAGCCTTTACATGTACTTTTCCCCCTGCCATTCATTCTGTTAATCTCACATTAAATCTCCTTACTTACAAGAAAATTCTTGAATCCTCTAATTCCATTAAGGGTTCTCCCTCTATGATCTCAAAGCACTTTCTCTTCATAGTATATATGAGATAATACAGTGATTATTCATATATATATATATATATATATATATATATACATACACATATATATATACGCTAGTCAATTTTCCCAATTAGATACAATGTCTCCGGATACTGGAAACTGTGTTTTTAAAAAAATTTTGTGTCATCAGTCAGTTACCGGCAAAACACCTGGCTTACGGAGCACCTGGGTGGCTCAGTTGGTTAAACGACTGCCTTCGGCTCGGGTCATGATCCCAGGGTCCTGGGATCAAGCCCTGCATCTGGCTCCCTGCTTAGTGGGAAGCCTGCTTCTCCCTCTTCCTCTGCTGCTCTGCCTGCTTGTGCTCTCTCTGTCAAATAAATACATAAAAATCTTAAAAAAAAAACCTGGCTTATAATAAGTGTGGAACAAGTATTTGTTGGATAAATGGATGAATTAGTGAGATAAAGTTATAATCTTCTTGTCCTCTGAAGGGATACTAATACTGCAGAGAAAGCTAGGTTGAGAGCAAGAGCAAAATAAGGAAGGAGGGAGGGAGGGATAGAGGGAGAGTGATAAAGAGAGGGAGGATATCTTTGAAAAAGAAAGTTATAGTCAAATATAATATGAGTTCCAATAAAAATCTGAACTTCATGCTATTAAATCATAGAGGAAAGAAGGGAAGAAATGACATCTGAGCTGGATCGTGATTGTTAAAGATGGGTTTGGCAGGTAGGTGATGGTCTGTGTTCTTGTTGCTAATAAAAACAGAAATGATCTAGGCAAGAAATCAAGAAAAAGTGCTTGGTTTCATTTCCTTTCATTCAAACACCCTTAGGTGATACCCATTGAGCCTCATCCTTTTGTATGGACCTTAAGCCTCCGTTTAAGCCCTGTGCTTCTTAGGAGTAGCTTCTCCATCCTCATCTTTCACAAATATGGCAAAGGATGTAAAAATTACCGCAACATACTATATATTAAAAACAAACCTCTGTTCACTCCCTTCCAAATAACAAACAACAAAACAAAATAAAACATTGTTTTGAGCATGTTTCTGTAGCAATGGTGGTAGAATTGTGTTATTCCATGCAAATATTGCCCATCCTTTCCACCTTCTAAATGGATATGGTTATAAATGTAACTTTTGATTCACTGAACTTACAGTTTTATTTAAAAACATCAACAACAATGTTACTTGTTTTTCAGATATAGGAGATCAGTCCTGGTATTACAAGTCCCATGTATATTTCAGATGACAATATTTTTCAGTAAACTAGGCAGTTCCTTATCCTCCAGAAATACAGTGTAAATAGAATTTGTTTCCAGATTTCAAAACTATCATCTACTTGAAAATTTAGTACACCTCATACCCTAGTGTAATTGGCTATCTGAATTTAATGCACAATTTGGTCACCTTCTACAGTTAAATTTTAAAAAATGGGAGCGGGTACTTTGAAATCCTGAACTGATGCCAACTTTTTAGGCATATTTTCCAGCTAGCTAGCCACCCTTCTGCTATTTATGCAAATGAATATGCACGTATGTCATATGTTTTAGGAAGCATTGTGTATCTCATTTATAGCCATATAAATGTGGACACTTTTATTTTGGGGGAGATGTTTTTCAAAAATGTTTATTGATATGATAAACTATTATTTTTGTATTATAGTGTGTGTGTGTGTCTGGTAATATTCCATTTGACCTTCCTTAATGGCAGAAAGGAAAATTTCATTTTGAGTAGTTGATTTCAGAGATACAGTTCAAAGTATCTAAAATGTGCTCAACTTCAAAACAAATGACTCCATCTCCTCTGAAGCAAAGCAAATTATAGTCATAGATGAATTTAATCTTGAAATGAAAATACGGCTGAAGTGGATCTTGAAAAGAAGCAGGATGAATAGGCATTTCAAAAAGAAAGTAATTTATCTGCATTTAACAATAACAACATCCAAAAAAACCATAGTCAGACTCTAAAGAAATTGCTCTTTGAAGGATTTCCCTTTTTGACTTATTTGGACAGCCCTTGTGCTGTGAAAATATATTCGATCATCACAGGTTGAAGGCAGCTGGTGCACTGAGTATGAAGACATTACTCCTTGGAGAATATATCTTAGTAGATAAGATCCTTGATTTTATTATTCTGAGTCATTAAACACAATTTTCCTTCTGATTTGCTTCTGATTAGAAAAATGAATACCCCCATTCCAAAAAAAAAAAAGAAAAATAAATAAAAAGGCTATAATGTTGGATATCACCCATATCAATGTGATCACATGATGGGAATGTTCTAGGTCATGATAAAAGGAAAAAGACCTACAGCAGGGCACACTATGGAGAGTCTATGTGATCATTTATTTCATATAGTAAGGCCTATATGAGGTGTTTTTTTTTTCCATTATAAAGACACAGAATATAAAGGCATTTAAAGAAAAGAAATAGTGGGAGTTAAAGGAGATGAAATAACACATTCATTATATATTAATCAAAAACATTAAGGCCACTGCAGTGTGCTAGAAAAATTAGAACTAAAAGTCCATGGAATACCTACTATACATGAAACATTAAATATGGTATGTTTGTTTCTCCTCACTGCAGCTTTATAAGGTAGGTATTATTATCCTCAGTTTTTAAAGGAAAAAATGGAAACATTTACTCATTTATCTAAGATCATAGATCCAATATGTGATAGGAAGGATTCCAAAAAAGGTCTGTGTGATGATAGGACCTGACCACTTAATTGCTACACTCTGGCACAGTCCCAGTGGTTATGTGTGGATCTCATTGATGTGAGGATAAGTAAATATAGTGCGTGGTTTTTCAGAGAGTGTAAAAGAGACATCTAGCTTGGTTGTAAAACTGGGATGCCAGGTAAAAATAGAGTACAAAAATGTAGTTTTTGCATTTTTCACGTAAATGCAGTTTTCACGTAATTTGCAGTTACGTGAATGAGCTAAAATGACATAGGGTTACATGTCAGTTTTTAAATGCTCTGTGAAATCCTACCCCCAAAATATTGTGATATTGTGGCTTAAATGCAACTACGATTAATTTAGTCCATAATTTTCCTGGGTAATTCTTTTGGCTGGGTTCTGCTGGTCTTAGTAGGCTTGATTGTGTGTGTGTGTGTGTGTGTGTGTGTGTGTGTGTGTGTGTATATATACACATACATGTTTATATGTGTATATTGTAAGTTGGTGTGTTAAATAGGAGCTCACTGGTCCCAGATGATATCTCATGTCTGGTAACTGGCTGAGGAGCCTTCATTCTCTTGTACCTAGTCTCTGCTCTAGCAGGTTAGCCAGGTTTATTCACCTAGGGCACAAAGGAAAAGGGCTCTTGAATCCTAGGGTTGGGGTTTATATAATTTTTATACAATCTGGCCTTGGGATTTATACTTCCTCCATCTTCTTTTAGACAAAGTGAAAGCCAGCCTAGTTTCAGTGGTAAGGCAAGACATATCTGTTCTTGATGACGAGAACTGATAGGTATCATTACCCTTTTTGCAATATACCATAGCTTATATGGAAGTGATACTACCAAGTGGCTTGATTTCCCTATAAGTTAGCAGGGCAAACAATGCGGAATAGAGGAAAGCAGAGAATGTGAATTAGTGACCTGGGTTCTCCTAATTCTCCTCAACACTGCTGCTAGATTTCTGGGAAACAGAGCCCCCCTCTGGCCACAATATTTCATTGATATTTCCTTTGAAACCTAACCTGGAAAAAAAGGGCAGTCAATGCACCTATTTTTTTTAAGTATGTATTTAAACTCCAGTTAGTTAATATACAGTGTAATAAGATGCACCTGCTTTTGAAATTAATGGATAGAAGACAGGAGGAAAGGAAAAAAATATGAATTCTGTGAATTAAATCCTGAAAAGAAGCAAATAACTAAATATTCTATACGTCTTTGTCCTTTTTTATAACTTAAATTTTGGTCAATTGATATTAGTCCTCTAAAACAGAGATCCTGTGTTTTCAAAAAACATAGAGTAAATAAAATTAAATATTGCCTGTCAGCTTTTTTTTGTAAAAATATATATAATCATTATAAGATTTACTCCCTCAGAATTATCTTAGGTAATTTTAAACCATGCCACCACCCATCCTGGATATTTTATTTTAAACAGACTGTCAGCTCCTGCTTGTGCTCGCTCTCTCTCCATCAAATAAATAAATAACTTTTTTTTAAAGCATTGGGGGGCGCCTTGGTGGTTCAGTGAGTTAAGCATCTGCCTCTGCTCAGGTCATGATCCCAGGGTCTTGGGATCAAGCCACGCATTGGATTCCCTGCTCAGCTGGGGGCTTGCTTCTCCCCTGCTTGTGCTCACTCTCTCTCTTTCAAATAAGTAAATAAATTCTTTAAAAAATATATAAAGAAAACTAAACAGTGTCAGCTAATTTAGTGACAGGTAGCATCATTAATTGATTTGTCAGAAATGAATATATAATTCTTTAAACATAATTGAAAAGTCAGAAAGGGCATTCACTGATGGTTCAGTTTCATGGATTCATTCATTTAAGAACAATTTTAGGCTGTTGATGATCAACTTGGATAGTCTATTTCTTTCCAAGGGTCTCAGGAGACCTTAGAAAGCATGGAGTCTGTTCTGACATGCAGAATCTTAGATATAATTTCTTAATATAGCAGGGTATACTTTATTACAAGCTCTCCTCAGAAAGGGGAATTTTTACATTTTATAGATTTCTACATCATCTCCAAATTTTCTCTAAATTCTGCACTTTTCTATAACCATAATAACCTTTACTCCATAGTAATTAGAAAAATTGGGGAAGAAGAAAAGATATTTGATATTTGTCATGAGAAATCTTAAGTTATAATTTGATGATGTATATCATCAACAATGATATCATTCAACAATTCCAGAATCCTTGAAATATGCTTAGTTTTTAGTCTTTTCCTAGCATTCATACTTCAAAATCTTAAGTCACAAAGGGATAGAATAGTAGATGAGAAACTCTGCTTCCTCTTAATATGGGCATAAAATAATGATGAATACAGGAGAAGATACTCCAAATCGGTTAACCATATGTATCACGATATAGAACTATTTTACTTTGTGCAAACCTATGGATCTGATACAAAGAAAAGGAGAAAAGGGGAAAGAATAAAGTTTCCTGAACTTTGTAGAGTTTAACATCTATTCTCTTTGAATGTGGTTCACATACCCTTTGTACAGAACAATGACACTGTGGTCCAGTTCTGTGACCAGCAGCCCAGTAGTAATCCCTGCCTCCCCCCAGCCACAGCAGTGAATGTAAATGATCCTTTTGCTTTGCTTCATTCTGTCTCTCTTTCGAACAGTGACATACATGTGCTAATTAATCAGGAAGCAGTATATATGGAAATGTAGTACAACAGATGAAGCAAGGATTTATAGTGAGTCAACAAGTTTAAATTGAAAATTATATAATCATGAAGGAATGTTCCTATTCTATCTGTAAAATGGTGTTGCTAAATACCAAGAAAATGTCACCTGATGTTTCCTAAAATTGACTTTGTAATTAAAAAAGGGCTTTATTTGTGGTTAGGTTTACATAAGAAGTCTGACAGTTTTAAAAAGTAAAAGATTACTTCTAGAGTATTTGACCACTCTGATTTATGTCTACACATCATTATGTTTGGAGATTTGGGGAATGTGATTTTATTTGGGCAGCAAGATTTTCTTTGTGAGGTTATAAATATGGAAATATGAGAATGATAAGAAATCGCATAGAAAGACTGAGTGATCTACTCCTTTATTTGAGGCGAAGCTTTCTTAACTTTTGACTTATTATACCATTGCCAAACCTGCAATTTGGTGTTGATTTAATTTTTTTCCCTTTATATTCTTATTTTTCTACAATGCATTTATTTTATAATTTTTTTAAATTATGATTTGCCAACTTGTTATATATTGATAGCCAGCTTACTATTAGTTTTAATGAGCCGTTGGTTTGTCATCCCATGCTTCAAAAATTTTAAAAGAATTTTATATTTACATATAAAATTTGCATATGTGTATATAATTTTGCTCCTATTATTACTGACAGTGTTGCAAATTATTAGTTGCCTTAGAATAGAAACTTGTAAACTGTTGAATTATTTTCTGAATATCTTTTTTAAATTGCTGAATTTCATTTGTTTTTCTTTCACTAAACTTCGTTTATTTTAAAATGGCAAAATTTAAAAACAGTGTTTTTCCCCATCCATCTTCATACTTGAATCTTTGTTCTTAAAAGACACTGTTCCATTTTAGGTTTTGTGGTTAAATATAGGATGCCCCTAATGGAGTCAGACTGGTCTATACACTAATCTTATCTTTTCAACAACCTAGTTTAAGAAAATAACCCCTCTGAATGTTTCCACCTTTAAGAAGTAGGAATAATACTAACTATAGATGTGTACTGCAAAAATGATGTATGTGAAGTGTCTGTCACTCAGTAAATATTTAATAAATACATATTTCTTTGTGTTCCTAGCACATCAGTTTGAAAGGAAACAAAAAGTCAAGAATAAGTTTTTTTAAAAAAAGCAAATACAAGGATCAAAGAGTTTTTATACTATTGGCCAATCAAAGAAAAAGATGGCATCTCCTCTGTTCATTTTGGTAACCAGAACAACTTAATCTATAAATTAACAAGAAAGATGATAGTAAAACAACAGTTGAAAACAGAAATTCAGTAATTTAGTAAAAGAATAATATGCTTTAATCATGTAAATGTTAGGGTTACTTAAAATTGGAAAATGACTTGGGTTAATTCATCACATTTATAGATCAAAGCTGAAAAATATGTATGAATATTTTGGTACTAAGAATGCATTTGTTGAAATCAACAATATTTATTTCAAATTTAAACAGAAAATTCCTTAATTTAAATAAAAACTTGGAAAGAAAAAAAAAAAAGGACCTGGCTCATGACCTGAGCCTAAACCAAGAGTTGGATGCTTAACCACCTGAGCCATCCAGGTATGAAAGCACTGAGTATTTAAGAGAATGGGTCCTAAAACTAGAAGGAACTACCCCAAGTCCTAACTCTGCCATTTATTAACTATGTAATGTTAGACCATTTATTTTACCTCTCTGAAACATACTTGCCTTCTTTTCTCATCTGTAAACTAAGGGAGAAAACAATACCTACTCTGCTAAAGTACATGAGAGGATTAAAAGAGAACTCTAGCACTTATGCTTAATAAAATTTATGATTATAATATACATCAATATTAAAGAAATATTTTCTGACAAGAAAACAATGGAGAATTTTTAAAGAAAATATAATTAATGCTCTAGCAATTGATCATTTATGGTAACGAAGATTTAACCAGCTACAAATGCAAGAGACACAGTCTATATATAATAGAGACGACTTCCCCTTATAAAGTGTTTGCCACTAAACTGCTATGCTTAGAAAGGCTAAGTGGAGGAAGAAGTAGCTCTATACAGAGTAGTGGGTAAGTGTGGTCTGTGGTCGGAATCACCTGAGCAGATGCCTGACCTACCCTGGGCTCACTTAAAAATAACTTCTAAGAATAAGCTGAGAATTAGAACCTCTTCAGAGTGACTAGGATGGACCGTTCCCTGGAAATCTTAATTTACTTCACTTTGCTTTGTGTCAGCTATATGTGAGTGTGTTCAGTTTCTGGGTGTGTACCGATACCTGTGATATCCCATACATATAACCGGAAGTTACTCAGAGCCATGCAGGAAGATTTGGGCAAAATTATCTCCATTCTTTTCTCTTTTAAGTGTATTTACTCATTCTTCAGATTTCTTAAGTACTTTAATTCTTCTCTTTATATCAAATTCCCTAGTATACATTTCTGATCGGGGGGTACTGAATCACTTACTATATACATCATAAGTCATTAAATGGATGGTGAGGAGAAGGACGGTTCTCTGGAGCCTTACATTTCTTTTCTTTTTCTTTTTTCTTTTCTAGTCTACAAATGAACTGTTCCACTGCCAAATCTTTATTTGTGCTTCTTTCTAACTAGAGCTAGTTTCTTTCTCAATTTTTCTTGTGGTAATCTTCAAATTAATCTGAATATTTACTGTCTCCCATATACTTTGATGTCTTTTTTTTTAATTTTTAAAAAAGAGTTTATTTATTTATTTGACAGAGAGAGAGAGATCATAAGTAGGCAGAGAGTCAGGCAGAGAGAGAAGGAGAAGCAGGCTCCCCGCTGAGCAAAAAGCCTGATGCAGGGCTCGATCCCAGGACCCCGAGACCACGACCCGAGCCAAAGGCAGAGGCTTAACCCACTGAGCCACCCAGGTGCCCTTGTCTTTTTTTTTTTTTAATCAATTTATCTTTTCATCTATTTGGGAAAGAAAAAAAAGTTGAAGAAGGGGAAAAATGCATGAAAAATATGAATGCCAGTAATCTCCACATGTTGGTGATTTATCTACTTGATAAGTCAGTCTGGGAGTTTAAGATCTGAGATCTGTATTTTCGACTTACAGCCTTAGGATACTAGCTGTATTTTATTTATTGTTTTATATGGCACCAAACTCTAAAATAGCTGAGTCAGATGTTGGCTCATTGGCATTGATAAACCAACACAAATTCTTGAGATGTCAATGAGGACTATATGTGGCACCTGATAGCTGGAAAAGAACATAATTTGTTTTTTTCATATTTTCAAATTTCTTTAGTTATGATGAAATCCAAAGAAGAAGAAAGTTATGGGAGCATCATGTCAGAAAATTTGTTTCTTTCTCTATCATTCTTGGAACCACTGAAATTGGGTCGCATCTGTATTTTGTTCATTCTCCTTCCCTATCTAACTTTCTGCCTTGCTTGGGATGAATAATGAGAAAGTGGAGTATTTCTTTACCAAGTGTGCAATTATATGGCTACCTCTTTGCTCTCCTCTCACCTTTTCCTTTCCCCTTATTCTTTTCACTCTTAAGAATCTTACATAAATAACTTTATGCAGAGCAACCCTGTAGGAACATATTAACTCCTTTCTCCTACAGTGTTGATAACTTATTTCTTAGTTTTAAGTTTATACACAAATCTATAATTCATCTTTCCAGACCAATTCCAGATTCCAACCCTATCTAGTTATGTGGTACACTGCACTATAATTATCTTTGTGTATTCACATCTCTCCCTATGAGACTGGAAACTCTTTCAGACCAGAGTTGAAAACATATTCATTTCTATATAACCAAAGCCTAGGACTGTGTTGGTTTTAATAATGTTGTCTGTTAATGGAATAGGGCTGAACCCCACTGAACTGTAGCCATTCCTGATAAAGCTTTAACCTATGCATTGACTTAAAATTTCCCTCTCTATCCATCCCATGCTCCAGAAAATCAGGCAGTTTGGCTTTATCAGAGTTCTTTACAGATTAAACATTTCCCCAACTGACATCTTTTATAAATTTCAGATCAGTGTGTAAGTGAAAGAGTCTGTTTAGCTGAACTTTTTACTATATTGCAAGAAAAGGTTTCTGTGGGTAATGATTTTTACTTCCCACTGGGCCAAGGGTCATGTCTGCAACTTATATAGTTATGTACTCGATACTTAGAGTAAACTGTATACTTGTAAAGGGGTATGAGGGTATATACATATGTGAATGTCCATGTATTTCTTTTTATTAGCACAGAGAATATAATTTCTCATCTCTGAAGGTACAGTAGGAAAATGTGTGCATTCATTTAAAAACTTTATGCTGTACCACACCTTTATCTTAGCATTCACAGCTTAAATATAGTCTAGTAAAAGCAACTTCGTAGAATGTGCAGCTCTCTGGGCAAAATCACTCTACTCTTCATTGCTTCCCGGACAGACTCTGACCTTTTCTAAAATACTTACAGTGAAGAGATAACATGTCAAAATTTTTCCTTGGTAGACATTTTGAGGGTCTCTCATACAGGATTTGGAACTACATATGCTGAGATAGAAGGCATCCCACTCATGGTAATTCACCTGGAGCACTTGGTATTTTGAGTTTCCCTATCTCTCTCTAAAAATAATTAATGCTTCATGAAAGGTAATATCTCTTGAAGCAAATTTATTTTAAAAATCTATATTAAGTGATAGTGAGGTGATGACACACTTTAGCAAATGTTCAAAATATTTTGAGAAACAGGGTGTGTGTGTGCGTGTGTGTGTTTGTGTATGTTTTAAATTCAAGAACCACAAAGGAGAAAAACTGTAGCAATTCTGTTCTTTTCCAGAAATGCTGGTGATGATAATGATAATTTCTATCCAAGCTTATTAATCTAGCATATTTAACTAAAGAGGAAAATGATGAAGTATTTTACTTAACAGAAAAATTTTAATTTTACTAAAAGGTTATAATTTTATTGTTTTACTTGGCTTACTTTACAGAGAAGCCAGATTATTCATATCCCTGCTGTCATTACTCCTGTCACATAAGAGTGCCAAGAGTATTTTGTCTAAGATTTTGATAAACCCTTTGAATAAAATGAAAATTCTCAAAACTTAAAATCACTTTTTTCAATAGAATAAAAACTGTAGAGATAAATGGAGCTAATTTTGTGCAACCCTTTGATTTAATAGGACATATTGTATTCTGCACAAAGTAAAACCTGAATAATATCTTAAACTATTGTTGATCTTTCTGATTATACTAGAGATCCTGGTTATAGTTCATGTGAATATACAAAAAAAGATAAGATTTTTGTTTATAAGTCCATGTATAATTATTTTTAGCACCTACTGTGTGTCAGCCATTGTATAGTAATGAGTAAAACAAATATGATAATGATGCTCATGGAACTTACTGTCTAATAATTATCCTGTAAAGGCCAACATAGAAAAATAAAAATTGAGGAAAGTGTTTTTATGGAAAATGATACAGGCTGTATCATGGCTTTCTTTAGCTACGATTGTGAGTGTATTTGAAGAAATGGCATTTAAGCTGAGTGATGGGACCTGAGGAATGAGCAAATGGAGAATATTTCAGGAAAAAGGAGAGCAGATTCAGAGACCCTGACTTGGGGAAAAGCTTAAAAGAGTGTTAACGTGATAGGTGCTGAGTGAACTCTGGGAAGAACGTCATGAAACGAGATGGCAGACAGGGGCAGGTCATTCCTGCAGGGCATAGAGAGTTTAGAATGTATAGTCAATGTGCTAGGATGCCATCAAGGGTTTTGGAAAGTGTTAACATCCAGATTTCATTTTAAATACATCACCGTGGCTGCTGTCTTTAAAAATGTTTTTAGTATGTCAACTATGGAAATAGACAAGCTGGAGGCTAAAAACAGAAGGAACTAACGTGCAGATTTATATTCTAAATGCATTTTGAAGAATTTGCTATCATAAGGGATTTGGGTACATATCTAAGTTTTCTTATCTGTTCTATGTTTATCTCACTCTCCTGTTACATGTATTGTACTCTGTTGTCACTTAACAGTATAATTAATGACTAACCTCCCATTCCATTAAATAATTTTCAACAGCATCATTTTTTAGGCACAAGATTTCACTGTCTAGACATTCTGTATATTTACTTAAATAGACCCCTTATTTTTGAACCCCAGTTGTTTCCAATGTTCCACTATAATAAATAACTTTTCAATAATTTTCTACTCAAAATATTAATGCATGTCCTTAATGATTTCCTGAGGATATATTATTGGTATAAAACCATTATTTTCTTAGAGACAAACATCAGTTATTTCTGTAGCAAAAAACACAGAACAGTGAAGCAGACTGGAGATGAGGCTGTAGCATTATTAGCTTGGTTTACTCATTAATAAATAACTCATTGCCACACTTCAGGGGTGATCCCCCCCCTCAGCCACCTCCCCTCTACCCCCAGCAGAAGATGATTCAAATTCAGCAGCCCAACAGATTACTATACATCATGGACTTTCAGGATTTGAAGCAAATAGTTGGAACTGCAAATGTTAAATTCACAGTTGCTAAGGCACTTAATCTCCTTATTCTAAACCAGTTCATGCTTTGGAAAACCATTACCAAACGTCAGCCTCCTCATTGCTGCAATGGACTGAATGTCTGTGTCCCCTCAAAATTCCTGTGTTCGGACTCTAATCCCAATGTGATGATATTTGGAGGTGGGGTGTTTGGGGAGGTAATCTGGTCATGATGGTGGAGCCCTCACAATAAAGACTGGCGACTTTATAAGAAGAGGCCAGAGACACAGATCTGTACCCCCGAGGATAAAAATACATTATATGTTTATAAAAAAATTTAAAAATAAGTTTAAAAAAAGAAACAAATGGATACATAATGAGCTATATAATAAAAGAAAGCTATACAGATTAAAAAAAGAAGAAGAAGAAGAATAAAAGAAAAGAAGTAGAAGTAGAAGAAGAAGAAGGAGAAGAAGGAGAAAGAAGAAAGAAGAAGAAGAGGCCAGAGAGCTAGCTGGCTCTGTTTCCACCATGCGAGGGTAAGGCAAAAAGGTAGCCCTCTATAAACCAGAAAGAGGGTACTCAGTAGGAGCCTGACCATGCTGCACCTTGATCTTGGACTTCCAGCTTCCAGAACTATGAGACATAAACATTTGTTTCTAAGCCACCCAGTTTCTACTGTAAATTGTTACAGCAGCTCAAACTGATTGAGACTGTTGCCCTCTTCTTTTTGAAAGATTCTAAAGGCTAGCAAGCACATACTGAAGGAAACTATTTTGAAACATCTCTATTTATATATGCATATGTTTAAATAAACATATACATATGTATATATCATCTATCATATATATATATAATGTTTCAGCTAATCAGTAGTTTTATAGATTTCTGTCTGCTTTAAGAGCTGGATCAAAATGAATAGGGGTGAACTACACAGTCTTGTGGACCTCGGAAATAAATGAAGTCTTAAAAATCAAGGACTGCCTCCTCCACCACCAAGAACATTAACAAAGCATAGTTTTAAAAGTCTTATTATTTTTAATTTTGGTAGTTGGAAGCCTAGAATAGGAAATCTTGAGGTAAAAAGCTTATGGAGTCTGTCCCCCTCACTGGCCAAAAATACTTTATAAAAAAGACAAACTGCTGTTTTGATTATGTGCAATGCTGATTCAGTGCTAATATATGTCTCAGAGGTGGCAGCTTTGTGATTCAGTTTATTAAGAAACACTTTTAATATTGGAATTAAATTATTATTATTAAATTAATAATGATTAGATTATAATATTAATACCTCTTATATTTTGTAAAGCCTCTTTTCAAAGCACCAGTCCTTTGGATCATCATAATAATCAACATTAGTGGCAGAATTCTGACTTCTAATGAACTTTATAATCAAGTATCAATTTATAACAGACATAAGCTTAGCCTCTGCATGAAGTGTATATGAAATGGGAAGGGACATTCCATGCTCCACCTGCACAGCAAATAACACCCCAGATCTACCTACATCCAAGTCCCCAGTTTTCATTGCTGAAGTAGTCTCTTGAATCCTTCATCATAGTGGAGCACAGCTGGAAAACCACAGTGGCAACCTGTTCAGAAAAGGTGACACTAGTTGTGTCACCTCAATTTTTTCCCCTCCTAATAAGGAAAATCAAGCCCAGTGAAAACAATGATTTTTCCATTTCTGTAGAGCTACTGAGAGAAAGAGCTAAGGAGAAAAAATATTTGTGTATTAGAGTTCTCTTTTCTCTATTCTTTACTTCCATTCACATGTAGTTGTGTATGTGCATTTTATGGGGAGAAAAGCAGATGCATAGAATATGAATAAAGACCCAGCTGTGAAAACTTGGACAAGCCACTTTTCCAGCCATAAAGTGAAGACTGAAGTTGTAGATAAACCTCAACATATCTAAAATTAAATTATTCTACTTATCATTTAAAGAAAAAATAGAAATGAATTAAAAGCTTATTATGAGAGTTACATTTTTCAATGAAAATTCAAATTTCATAATGCATATTTTGTATGTTACTTTCTGTTTTTAGCTCTACAAATATATTTTTGATGTGAAGTCTTAAAAAGCCAAGGAGCCGTTTTCCTACTTTCCTTTTCACATAGTTCACTGTTAGTATACAGAAATACAACTAATTTGGGGGTGTTGGCTTTCTATCTTGCTGCTTTGCTGAATTTACCTGTTAGTTCTAACAGGGTTTTTTTTTGAGGGGTGGGTGGGGGTGGAATCCTTAGGGGTTATTTTATGCATAAGCTCATACCATCTGCAAACAATGATCATTTTACTTCTTCGTTTCCAAGTTGGATATATATGTATTTTTTAAATTTCCTTTCTTTGTCAAATTGTTCTGGCTAGGATTTCAACACTCTGTTGACAGAAGTGGCAAAAATGGGTATCTTTACCTTCTTCCTTATCTTAAAGGAAAAGCTCCAGTCCATCCCCACTGAGCATGATGTTTTTGGTAGGGTTTTTTAATATATAGCCTTATTAAGTTGAGGCAATTTCTTCTATTCCTACTATGTTGAGTGTTTTTATCATGAAAGGGTAGTGGATTTGTCACATGCTTTTCCTACATCAATTAAGATGATCATGCATCTGTTTTCCCTTCATTCTGTCAATGTGATTTATTACACTGATCCATTTTCATGGTGAGCCATTCTTGAATTCCAGGAATAATTTCTATCTGGTCATGGTATATAATCCTCTTAAGATGCTACTGAATTCAGTTTTCCTGAGGATTTTGCATCAATATTGGTCTTTAGTTTTATTTTTTTGTAAGGTCCTTGGCTCTGGTTTTAGGGCAAACTGAACTCAGAGATTGGTAGTATTCCCTTCTTTTTAATTTTTTAGAAAATGTTAAGAAAGATTGGTGTTAGTTATTCTTCAATTGTTTGGCAAAATTTACTAGTGAAGCCATCAGGTCTAGGGATTTTCTTTGCTGGGAAGTATCTGATTATTGAATATGAGAACAGTTTCATTTACAATAGCATCAAAATAACAAAACACTTAGAAATTAACCCCAGGGGAGAAAAGACTTGTACAATAAAAACTAGAGAGAATTCCTGAAATAAAGGAGACATAACTAAAAAAGATATCCCATGTTCATGAATTTAAAAAATTAAATTCTTAAAATGTCAGTACTACCCAAAGTAATCAACAGGTTCAATGCAATAACTATCAAAATCCCAGAGGCGTTTTTTTTGCAGAAATTAAATAACCCATCCTAAAGTTTATATGGAACTTTAAGGGACTTCAAATAGCCAAAACAATATTGAAAAAGAACAAAGTTGGAGGATTCACACTTCCTGATTTCAGAACTTACTATAAACTATGGTGATCAAAATAGTATGTAACTGGTATGAAGACAGACATATGTGTCAATGGAATAGTTCAGAGGTCCCAGAAATAGCCCTTCTCATATATGATCAAATGATTTTGACAAGAGTGCTAAGATTATTCAGTAGGGAAAGAACAGTCTTTTCACCAAATGGTACTGGTAGAATTGGATATCCATATACAAAAGAATGAAATTGGACCTTTACCTAACACTATATACAGAAATTAATTCAAAATGAATCAAACACCTCAGTGTAAGTTGCGAAACAATAAAATTCTTAGAAGGAAGTATAGAACAAAATCTTTATGACTTTGGATTTGGCAATGATTTCTTGGATATAAGATCAAAGGCATAGATAACAAAAGAAAAAATAAATTATACTGCATGAAAAGTTAAAAATTTTATACATCAAATGCTGCTATCATTGAAGAGAAGGCAATGGGAGAAAATTTTTGCAAACCATATATCTGATAAAGGATTAATATCCAGAATGTAGAGTACTCCTAAAACTCAACAACAATAAAAGCCCAAATAACTCACTTCAAAAATGGGCAAAGGACTATAGACATTTTGCCAAAGAAGATATTTCATGTGCTTATCAAATAAGGACATGAAAAGATGCTCAGCATCACAAATTATTAGGCGAATGCAAACCAAACCCACAATGAGATACCACCTCATACCCAACAGGATAACAACTATCAAACAAAACAAGTGTTGGCAAGGATGTAGATAATTTATAACTAGCTGCTGTAGGAAACAGCATAGCATTTCTCAAAGAATGAAAAATAGATTTACTATATAATTCATAAATTCCACTTCTGGGTATATAGCCGTATGTGTTGAAAGCAGAGTCTTTTTTTTTAATTTTTAAAATTTTTTATAAACATATAATGTATTATTAGCCCCAGGGGTACAAGTCTGTGAATCTCCAGGTCTACACACTTCACAGCACTCACCACAGCACCTACCCCCCCCAATGTCCATAACCACCACCCTCTCCCTACCCCCCTCCCCCAACCCCCCTCAGTTTGTTTTGTGACATTAAGAGTCTCTTATGGTTTGTCTCCCTCCCAATCCCATCTTGTTTCATTTATTCTGAAAGCAGAGTCTTGAGGAGATATTTTGCATGCTTATGGTTATAGCATTATTCATGATAGCTAAAACATGAGAACAACCCAAGTGTACATGAACAGATGCATGGATAAACAAAAGTGGTACATACATATAATGGAATATTATTCAGCCTTAAAAAGGAAGGATATTCTGACATATGCTACAACATAGGCCAACTTTGAGGACATTATGCTAAGTGGAATAAGCCAGTCACAATAAGACATATTGTATGATTCAATTTATATGACGTACTTAGAGTAGTCAAAATTATAGAGACAAAAAGTAGAATGGTTGTTGCCAAGGCTGGGGGGGGTAGGGAAGATGGGGAGTTATTGTTTAATGGATAAAATGTTTCACTTTTGAAAAATGAACAATTTCTGGAGAAGGGTGGTGAAGATGGTGGTATAACAATATGAATGTGCTTGATACCACTGAATTAGACACTTAAAAATGGTATTGTATACTTAAAATTTGCTAAGGGGTAGCTCTTATGTTAAATCTTTTTCCCATACACACATACACAAAATAAAGGGACTAGGGGTAAACTTTGATGGATGTGTTTATGATCTTGATGGTGGTGATGATTTCACAGATATATAATTATCCCCAAACTTACTGAGTTTTTGTATACATTAAATAGGCATTGCTTTTTTATAGGTCAGCCATTTCAGTCAAGTAGTTTCAGCTAAGTGGCCAAGATGGTCAGTTTTATTGTATGCGTATTTTACCACAATTAGAAACAATGGGGTGGGGGAGTAGCTAAGGAGAAAATTATTTGCCCCTCTAGATCCTTGGTAGATTTTGAAATAAGGCCTAAAAAAGCATGTAGTTTATTAAATATTATTTCTTGGGTATGTCTGATCTTTATATAAATGATCTTATCATGTTTTTGTATACCTCAGTTATAAGATGTATAAATTTGGTTTTTTAGAATAGTCTCCCCTTTCAACTGATTTGTAATAATATGTTGTCATATTTAAAAAAAAGAATTCCCAGCAACAGGCAGCTGGCATTGAGAATATTCACAGCTAGCAGCCTTCAGAGGTGTGTGTCTGTGAACCTCTTAGAAACTTTTTGAATCTCAGCCAGTTTTGGTTGTCCTACATGTCTACTCTGAGGGGAGAGCTGTTTGTAAAAGAAATAGACCTTTTTATCATCGATTAATTACTGTGTTGCTATGCACCTTTACCTCATTTGTGGAAGTATCCTATGAAAAATGTTGAAATTATAGCCCAACAATTGACTTTTCAAGTTTATATTAGAATAAAAAGGATTGGAATTTCAGGATATCAGAGTAAATTGTCAGAGTTTATGTTGCTACAAAAAACAAGTAAAACATATACCATGCATTTTCCATTTACTGTGTTTGTTGTTTAACGTTTTCCAGTAGAGATTCTAACCAAGAACAACTTTCCCTTCCTCTGTTTTGTGGGTCTTCATCTTGGAAATAACAAGCCACTGGCAGTTCATGAAGCAACAGCCAGCCTCACATTCTCATTAATGCCAAGCTTAAGTGATAGGAAATCTCATGAGACTCATAGTTCTGGCACTCATTTTTTCTTTTGTTTTTGTTGTTGTTGTTGTTGTTGTTGTTGTTCTACCGTAGGCTTGTTTTTTTTCACTTGAGCAAAAAATCTCAATAGCCTTTCAGCTGGTCAGGGTAACATTCTTTTCTTCTCGCCTCTGCAGTCCTGTTAATGACTCTCAGCATTTTGATTTTAATGTGAGAAGTGTCTTGTTTTTAACAGAAAATCCCCATAAAACAAACAACTGTTCAACTCTGAGAGGTTCCTGGCTTATAGTAATTTAATTATATATATATTATAAAATAGAATGAAGAATAAATTATTAAGAAGGCTGAATAAAATTTTAACCTTTGTTCTGTATCCTTCCTTCACCCTTCCTCTTCTTTCTCCTACTTCTCCTCTCTCTTATGCTTTCTCTCTCTTAATAACAAAGCCTATGATTTTTATCTCCCTGGTTCTCAGTTTTATCATTAGTGGAAATAAAATTAATGGGCCATGTGAAGTCTGACATCCCTTCCATGCAATGAATATGATCTGTTCAGGAGAAGGATAATGGTAGTACCAGCATGCCCTATTGTTCATGGTGTCCTGAGCACCCTTCTATGTGAGCTTCAGTGCTGTGTTATCCTTTACAATGGCTTTGAAATATCACACACACACACACTTGCACATTTGTTGAGTTTGCATTGAAGAAAGAAACCTGAATTGTAAGCTTTTTTAAAAAGCTGAATTCTATGTATTGGAATCTCAACTGGGATATATGCTGAACCATTTAACATTATTCAAGCAAGCTGTTCTCCTTTGTTATACAAGAGCTACAGACTGTGGAACAAAAGACCATCTTCTTGTTTGGGTGACTTTGAGAAAATTGAGAAACATCCTTGATGTTTCTTCATTTGTAAGTAAAAGAGTAATCTTCAGACTCTTCCAGATCTACCAGTCCCATGTTCCAACTAATAATAATGATAATACTCAAGATTTTCTCAAGTATTTCTTTTTTGGCATACACTGTACCAAGTGCTCTATAAGGTGATCTCAGTTAAGCAATCATATAGAGGTAAATATTTATAAAATTTTTTATATATAAAGAAACTAAATTTTTTAAAATTATTTTTACTAACATATAATGTATTATTTGCTCCAGGGATACAGGTCTGTGAATCCTCAGGCTTACACATTTCACACACTCACTATAGCACATACCCTCCCTAATGTCCATAACCCAACCACCCTCTCCCTACCCTCCAAACCCCCCAGCAACCCTCAGTTTGTTTTGTGAGATTAAGAGTCTCATGGTTTGTCTCCCTCTCAATCCCATCTTGTGAAGAAACTAAATTTTAAAGGGAATAAATTATATGTCCAAATATCAGTGAGTTACTGACAGGATTTGAACCCAGACTGTCCGTTGCCCAAGACAAGTGCTAGTCTTACCCGGCAGGCACTCAGCACTACCTTCCTTTATAGACCACAGGGCCGTTGAAAGAATTTTAAGGAAGTTAGTAAAATAATCAGATTGCTTCTCTTTTCTGTCTTTCTCCCCTTCTCTCTCTCCCTCTGTGTCTCCTACTACTCCATCATGATTTGTTTTACCAGATCAAGGATTGGGCTGCCTGTACACTATTTCACATATACATTGTTTTATAAGTTTTTGTTCTATTAGGATGTCTTAGCCAAGTAAGAAGGCTTCATTAGAGTGAATCCTATGGTCTCTTTCCTTCTCCAAGGCTTTATGGGTGAAACTTAGGCAATACTTAAACTTGGAAAAGTACAGTAGATAGTAAAGTAAGAAAAAGGCTAACGGTCGATCATAATGAAATTAAGCATCCTCTTAAAATAGAACCATTTTCCACTTCCCTGCCCCCGCTTCCACCCTTTCCTCCAGCATGTGTCATTTCACACAATATCACACTTGTTTTGCTATCTGCTGCACATTCGCAGGAACCCTTAAAAAAATTTGCAAGTGTTGGCACCAAATCCAAGTTCCACTTCTCATGCTGTGTGCTGTGCTGTGGCCTTAGAAACCTTTTCTCTGTGATGAGCAGCATCTTGGCACAGGGAACTAGGTGAGCTTTGAAACCTGAACACGTGCCTTTAGTTTGGTGCAATCATTTGCTTTCAAATAGAGTCATTCATTAAAGAGCACTAATAACCTTGAATGAATCTTTACACATGGGTGGTTCCCCTTTCTGCTCCAACTTGCTGATTTACAAAGAAGTTAATTTTTTTTTAATCATAAGTGGCTTTTTCCATAACCTTACTCTGACTCTGGCTTCATACTATTTAACTTTATTCCTTTTTAAAAAAATTTTACTTAATTTTTTCAGTGTTCAAAGATTCATTGTTTATGTACCACACCCAGTGCTCCATGCAGTATGTGCCCTTCTTAATACCCACCACCAGGCTCACTCATCCCCCCACCCGTCTCCTCTCCAAAACCCTCAGTTTGTTTCTCAGAGTCCACAGTCTCTCGTGGTTTGTCTCCCCCTCCATATTACTTTTTGCCTCAATTTTTCTGCCTTCTGGCCTTCCTTCCTTCTTCCTTTGGTCTTTCTTTTTTTCCTTCTCTTCTTCTGTCTTCACTTTTTCTCTTCATTTTTTTTTCTGTTTAACTTATCATGATAGTTTATTCATCATAGCAAACCATCCTGAATGCATTTTAAAAATACACACACACACACACACACACCCCTAGAAACAAAAATGTGGTATCATATCCTCTTACCTATAATACTTAGCCCTGCAATTGGAAATTAAGTGAGTAACTTGTACCCACCTCAGAGGTAAAGAGATTAGCTGAGGCTGTTGCTGGTGGTTATCCTGATTGTCTGGACTATAGAACCATCATGAAGTCTATATGATTCAAGTTTCAATAAAGCAATGCAGGTGAAAAATCATTATTGGATAGAATTTTGGCTAGTCCAGTTTCTTTTACTTAGACTGGTGTTGGTGGGAAGAAAGGATTAAAATAGCTTCTTCGCTATACCTTTTTATTGAAAGCATGTTTGTCCTAATTATATGTTTAATTTGGAACTTAAAGAATAAATAAGAAATAACAAGAGGAACAGTTTGCTTGGGAAATGCTGCAAATAGCCTCATGTTTGCTGAGAAATGTCAAAGGAAATCATACATACTAAGAATATGGGTGAAGATAGAAAGCTGTTGTTTTCACCTGTTTTTTTTAATTGATTTAAAAATATAACTTTATTGTTCTGAGGTGAGAAAATAGAAAATGCATGTAGGGAATAACATGCTACAAGCTCTGGCTAGAAATGATCATAGATTTAGTACATTTAGTACTTTTAGCAATCATGGGAGTCAAAGTTGGATAGATAGGCAGTAGTCACGTATTAGATATCTTGACTATAAATCAAAACCAGTAGACATTGTATGTCATTGCAATTTTGCAAACAAAAAAAGTAAAAATGATTTTAATGGATTTCTGGTGTAGGCAGATGTAGAGCCATGGGAGAATAATTAGAAAGTTGTTGGCATGATTAAAAGAATTATGTACTATGATGTACACAAGCAGTGAGGTAACCATGGTGCCTTTCCAATCAGCAGTAGTCACTTAATAAATGTTTTTTTGGTTCAATGAATAAAGAAATGAGTAATCTTTAGTCTATACATGGTTGTTAAAGTAAAGCATGTAAAGGGAAGAAGAAAAAGGGGTCATACAACAAATGAGGGGGCTTTTCAGTATTCATAGGGATGTGGGAAGTGAGGAGTCGTCATCTAACATACCCCAAAACTAATGACTAAAACTTGGTAGAAAGAGAAATATCTCATAGTCTAAAAATAAGTGTCTGAAAACTGTCTTCAATGAATAAGCACAATAATGTAGTAATCCCATTTTGTTATCATCCTTTTATTTCTCAAATGAATGTGTATGAGAGACAGAGAGATTGTGTTTCTACTTAACTATGTGAATAGTTAAGAGCGATAGATATAAATCTAATGGATTTTCCATTCTTAGGAAGAGTTAGTAAAAGGAAGGAGTTGGTGAGTGACAAGGAATAATGGGTGAATTAACTTAGAGAGGACATTGAGACTGGCAGGGGAAGGTTATGGTCCTGGACTCCCCTGAAAAAGCAAGAAGCAAGATACTGCTTTTGACTTAACTCCACTAGAAGTTTCAGAAGGAGCACTCATGGCAGGACCCAGTTCTATTTCAGTTGGGAAGACACATGGTAATATATCAATGTTGAATAATAATGCAGTGTTTCTAGAGCCTATGGGAGAATAAAAAATAAAATAGCTTGAATTAAATATGCAAGTTACCTTAATATACATTTAGTGTTCTTAGAAAGTTTGAAGCCTACAGAGTATTAAAATATCAGTGAATCCAGTAAGGAGCTTCTGCCCAAGTTTTCTAGGCAAGGATTTGTTTTGAAGAGGTGCCTTTCTATGCCTCTTCATCAAATTAGATCTCTTTTAATCTAATTAAGAATAGAGTTTCCTCTCATCTGCTCCACATGACATTCCTCAGTTCCAAGTTCACAGGCCAAGTCAAAGGCATTTTCCACCTGGCATTTTGCACCGAAACAACAGGCAGCTGCTTCAGTGTCGTGTTAGCAGTTTTGTTCTTCCATACCTTTCAACAACTATTCCAGAGGCCCTTGCAAGTCCCTTATGGGTGAAATAATTCAGCCTCGCCATATTTACAGTGGCAACATGTCATTGTACGAAGTGAGTTTACCATAAAGAACTGATTGTCAAAAGTTAGCCTGAATGTAGGCACTCAATGATGCAAATGCCCCTGGATTATTTTGAAAGAATGAGGTCCTTTCTCATTATACATCCCAAGGTGGCAACATTTAGCCTCTCAATAGCCAAGTTGGACATAACACAGTAGTGGTATTGGCTCTCATACTTGATATTGCTTCCTTCTAAATATAGTTACATCGATTCTGCTGTGACAAATATACAATAATCCACTGTGAGAATTTGTTCCTGACAGAATATTCTTTTCAGTAACACAATTTAGAGGAAGTAAAATCTGTGAGGTTTCCAGTTTTTGAAATGTTTGAAAAAGTATCTGTTGGACTTAATAATTAAAAAGAAAATAAGCTAATAAAAAACGAGCTGATTTTTTTCCTTTAAGTTCCTACCAGAAATTGTTTGGAGAATATACTTAATTTTTTTGTGATAAAAATGAGCAACATAACATTTTCTTTCTTTTTTTTTTAAAGATTTTATTTATTTATTTGATAGAGATTACAAGTAGACAGAGAGGCAGGCAGGGAGAGAGGAAGAAGCAGGCTCCCCGCTGAGCAGAGAGCCTGATGTGGGGCTGGATCCAAGGACCCTGAGACCATGACCTGAGCCGAAGGCAGAGGCTTTAACCCACTGAGCCACCCAGGCATCCCCATATCATTTTCTTAATACAAAAGAAAAATACCTGGGTGAATAATGAGTGAAAAGAAATATCAGTTATTATTATGGAGTGAAAAATAAAAGGAAGATACTATGGAAAAAAAGTACATTGAGTAATACAGAGTTTTTTGAGAAAAGTTAGGCAAAAGTTTCAAATGTTTATCAGCAAAAATAAGTTATACCTATATAAGTTTTGCCCACTTTCACTTGTTCTTTTAGGAGAAAAGATTTCAGCTGGATGGGTCAGCTTCTGGGGTCTCTAGAATAATCTAGGTAAAGAGATAATCAGATAACTACAGAAAACAGAGAGACTAAATTTCAACTTTATTATGAAGAACTAGGGGGAAAACAAAGCTCATGCTCAGAAAAGTATTCAGTTTAAAAAGTCTTACCTTCATGGTCCGCAAGTGAATCACTGTGCCAACTGCTGCAAGGTGTAAGAATGAGTAAGACCCAGTGTGCAGTCCCCAGTGGGCTCACAGTTTTGTAGGCAGGAACCAGATCACCATTATACAGATTCTGCTACTTGTCAAAATAGATTTGAGTTTCAAGCATATTGCTTTGAGAATCTGGGAAAAAGACGTTAAAGTCACTTTTTTATATAATCCCTAAAAAGGATGGCATTTTAGTTATTCTTCAAAGACTGGGTAGGGCCTCAGTAGGTTTAGAAGAGTTTAACATTTTAGGCAAAGACAACATCATCATCATTACTGTATCAGCTAGAATCCAGGCAGGACAGAAGGCACTGCAATGACATGAGATCCTAGTCAGAAGGAGCAAGCAAAGAGAGCTGTCAGGTTCTAAAGAAGAGTTGTGGTCATGAGAGAGGGCTGCATTATAGCAGCTGTGGCTTTCAAAGGGAGTAATGCAAGCCAGCCTTTTACCCTACAGGATAACAGAGCATTGGGAATAAATATCCTCAAGTCCCTTTCTTCCCACTGTTGTATCTCCTGCAGGAACCTCCCTTTGGCCTGAACCAACCAGAAGACAGAGAAAAAGGAGTTCACTGATTAAGTCCACAACTGTTGGCCCCCTGGGATATAGAACCAATAAAGAAAGAAGAAACAGATCTAGAGGGACAAGGGGGGGTGTGATCATCTTTATCATCACTAAAGTTGACAAGGTGTCAGAGTTATCTTAATGAACAGTTTGTATATGTTATCTCATTTATTTCTCACAATAATTCTAGATAGTGTATCATCTCTGTTTATACATTAGGAATCTTAGGAGTTGAAAAAGAAAAAAAAAAAAAAACCCACAAAACTTACTCATCACACCACAACTGCTAAGTGGTAGAGACCAGAGATGAAATTTTGTCAAAGCCATCTTTTTTTTTTTCTTAAGTCTTAAACAACAGAAATTTATTTTTCTCACAGTTGTAGAGGTTGCAAATCTAAGATCAAGGTTTGCAGGTTAGATTTTCCTGAGGCCTCTCTCCTTGGCTTCCAGATAGCTATCTTCTCATCGTCCCTATGCAGCTTGTTCTCCATGTACTTCCATCCCTGATGGCCCCTCCTCTTTTTATAAGGATATTAGTCCTTTTGGATTAGGGCCCGATCCTTATGACCTCATTTAATCTGAATTATCTCTTTAAAAACCCTATTTCCAAATTCAGTCACATTCTAAGTTATTGAGGGTTATCACTTATATGAATTTGGGAAGCAGACACAATTTAGTCTATAACCACATTAAAAAAGACAGTAAGAACATCAAAATGTTAACAGGTTTTCTGGATGGTGAGATTATAGGCAATTTCAATTTTTTATTATATTTTCTTCAGTGAATTTGTGTTACTTTTATAATCAGAAAAAAATGTTTCTTTTTCAAATAAAGCTACTTCTGCATTGCCTGTTCTAAGTGAGAGACAAGGCAGAGTGGGCAGGGCCAATACCAGTGGCTACCATGCATTATAGCACTCCATGCACTTCCAAGTAGAACCCACTAAATTAAAATAAATCCTATTTCTGGGTGAGGTAAGGGGATTTCAATTTTTTCTTTTGAGGATTTTTTAAAAGATTTTATTTATTAATTTGACAGACAGAGATCACAAGTAGGCAGAGAGGCAGACAGAGAAGGGTGGGGGGGGGGAGCAGGCTCCCCGCTCAGCAGAGAGCCCCATGTGGGGCTCGATCCCAGGACCCTGGGATTATGACCTGAGCCGAAGGCAGAGGATTTAACCCACTGAGCCACCCAGGTGCCCCTCTTTTGAGTTTTTATTTAAATTCCAATTAGTTCATATACAGTGTAATATTAATTTTAGGTGTACTGTAATAGTGACTCAACACTTCCATACCTCATCTGGTGCTCATAACAATGAACTCACTCCTCAACCCTCATCACCTGTTTCACCCATTCCCACCATCACCACCCCACCTCCTCTCTGGTAACCATTAACCTGTTCTCTATAGTTAAGAGTCTGTTTCTTGCTTTGCCTCTCTCTCTTTTTTACCATTTGCTCTCTCTCTTTTTTACCATTTGCTCATTTAATTTATTTCTTAAATTCCACATATGAGTGAAATCATACGGTATTTGTCTTTCCCTGACTGACTTATTTTTCTTAGCATAGTATTCTCTAGCTCTATCCATATTGTAGCAAATGGCAAAATTTCATTTTTTATGGCTGAGCAATATTCCATTTATATATATATACACACCACCTCTTCTTTATCTGTTCCTCATTTGATGGGCACTTGGGCAGTTTCCATAATTTGGCTATTGTGGATGGTGCTGCTAGAAACATGAGGGTGCATGTATCCCTTTGAATGAGTTTTTTTGTATCCCTTGGGTAAATACTTGTTATGTAATTGTTGGATCATAGGGTAGTTCCAATTTTAACTTTTCAAGGAAGCTCCATACTGTTTTACTGTTTTCCAGACTGGCCGTACCAGTTTGCACTTCCACCAGCAATGCAGGAGGATTCCCCTTTTCCCACATCCTTCCCAACAGCTGTTGTTTCTTGTGTTGTTGACATAAGCCGTTCTGACATGTGAGGCGGTATCTCATTGTTGTGATTTGCATTTCCCTGATAATGAGTGATGTTGAACATCTTTTCATGTGTCTGTTGGCTATCTGTGTGCCTTCTTTGGGAAAATGTCTATTCATGTCTTCTGCCCATTTTTTTAATTGGATTATCCTTTTTTTTTTTTGGTAATGTTATTTAAGTTCTTTATATAGTTTTTAGATACTGACCCTTTATCAGAGATGTCATTTGCAATTATCTTCCCTCATTCCATAGGTTGCCTTTTAGTTTTGTTGGTTGTTTCCTTCACTATGCATAAGATTTTTAATTTAAGTCCCAATAGTTTGTTTTTGCTTTTGTTTCTCTTGCCTCAGGAGACAATTCTAGAAAGAAGTTGTTGCAGCTGATATCAAAGAGATTACTGCCTGTGTTCTCCTCTAAGACTTTTATGGTTTCAAGTCTCACATTTAGATCTTTGATCCATCTTGAATTCATATTTGTTTATGGTATAAGAAAGTGGTCAAGTTTCATTCTTTTGGATATTGCTGTCTAGTTTTCCCAAAACCATTTGTTGAAGAGACTATCTTTTTTCCCATTAGATATTCTTCTCTCCTGCTTTGTTACAGATTAATTGACCATATAGTTCTGCATTCATTTATGAGTTTTCTATTCTGTTCCATTTATCTGTGTGTCTCTTTTTATGCCAGTACCACACTGTTTTGATCATTATAGCTTTGTAGTATATCTTGAAGTCCAGAATTGTGACACCTCCAGCTTTGCGTTTCTCTTTCAAAGTTGCTTTGACTCTTCAGGGTCTTCTGTGTTCCATACAAATGTTAAGGTTGTTTGTTCTAGCTCTTTGAGAAATGTTAGTGATAGTTTGATAGGGATTGCATTAAACGTGTCGATTGCTTTGGATAGTATAGACATTTTAGCAATATTTGTTCTTCTAATCCATGAGCATGGAATGTCTTTCCATTTCTTTGTATCATCTTCAGTTTCCTTCATCAGGATTTTATAGTTTTCAGAGTACAGGTCTTCCACCTCTTTGGTTAGGTTTATTCCTAGATATCTTATTTTGGGGGCCTTAATTTCTCTTTCTACTGCTTCATTATCGGTGTGTACAAATGCAACAGTTTTCTGTATGTTGATTTTGTATCCTGTGACTTTACTGAATTCATTTATGAGTTCTAGCAGTTTTTTTGGTGGAGTCTTTTGGGTATTCCATATAGAGTATCATGTCATCTGCAAATAGTGAAAGTTTGACTTCTTCCTTGCTGATTTGGTGGGTGCCTTTTTGTTGTTGTTGTTGTTTTTGTTGTTGTTGTCTGATTGCTGAGGCTAGAACTTCCAGTACTGTGAAAAAAACAGTGGTGAGAATGGACATTCCCTGTCTTGCTCCTGACTATAGAGAAAAAGCTATCAGTTTTTTCCCTTTGAGATAATATTAGGTAGGGGTTTTTCACAGAAGGCCTTTTTCATAGAAGGCCTTTTTTCATAGAAGGCCTTTATTATGTTGAGGTATGTTCTCTCTAAGCCTATTTTGTTGAAGGTTTTTGTAATGAATGGATGTTATACTTTGTCAAATGGTTTTTCTGAAATGCTCATATGGTTCTCATCCTTTCTTTTATTAGTGTGATGTATCAGTTGATTGATTGGCAAAGATTAACCCCCCCCCTTGTAACCCACGAATAAATCCCACTTGATCATGGTGAATGATTTTTTTTTTGTATTGTTGGATTTGGTTAGCTAGTATGTTATTCAGAATTTTTATATTTATCCATGTTCATCAAGGATATTGGCTTGTTCTCTTTTTTAGTGGAGACTTTATCTGTTTTTGGTTTCAGGGTAATGCTGGTCTCAAAGAATGAATTTGGAAGTTTTCCTTCCTTTCTATTTTTGGAATAGTTTGAGAAGAATATGTATTAACTCCTCTCTAAATGTTTGGTGGAATTCACCTGTGAAGCCATCTGATCCTGGACTTTTATTTCTTGGTGTTTTGATTACTGACTCAGTTTCTTTGCTGGTTATCAGTCTGTTCAAGTTTTCTATTTCTTCCTGTTTCAGCTTCAGTAGTTTATATATTTCTAGAAAGTTATGTATTTCTTCCAAGTTGTCCCATTTGTTGGCATATAGGTTTTCATAATATTCTCATAATTGTATTTCTATGGTGTTGGTTGTTATTTCTGCTCTTTCATTTGTGATTTTATTTATTTGACTCCTTTCTCTTTTCTTTTTGAAAAGTCTGGCTGGAGGTTTACCAATTTTGTTAATTTTTTCAAAGAATTTTTCAAAGAATTTTTTAAAGAACATGTTTAATTTTTTCAAAGATTATTTTATAATCAATAAAACCAGGAGATAGATAGATCGTTTTTACCATTTATTTCTGCTCTAACCTTTATTATTTCCTTCCTTCTGGCTTTTGGCTTCATTTGTTGTTCTTTTTCTAGTTCCTTTAGGTAAAAGTTTAGGTTATTTGAGATTTTTCTTTCTTCTTGAGTTAGGCCTATATTGCTGTATAGTTCCTTCTTAGGACTTGTACTGCATCCCAAAAGTTTTGGATCATTGTGCTCTCATTTCACTTGTTTCCTTGAATGTTTTTATTTGTTCTTTGGTTGTCTGGTTAACCTATTCATTTTTTAGTAGCATGTTATTTAACCTCCATGTATTTGTGGTCTTTCCAAATTTTTTTCTTGTGGTTGACTACTAGTTTCAAAACATTGAGATTAGAAAAGGTACATGGTGTGATGTCAGTCTTTTTGTATTTGTTGAGGCCAGTTTTGTCACTTAATGTGTAATCTGTTCTGGGGAACATTCTAAGTACACTTGAAAAGAATGTGTATTCCTTTATTTAAGGATAGGATGTCCTGAATATATCAGTTAAGTCCATCTGGTCCAGTGTGTCTTTTTGTTTCCTTGTTGATTTTCTTTTTAAATGATCTGTCCATTGATGTAAGTGGGGGTGTTTAAGTCCCCTAGTATTATTGTATTATTATCAATTAGTTCCTTTATGTTTGCTAATAATTACTTTATATATTTGAGTACTCATATATTGGGTTCATAAATATTTACAGTTGTTATATCTTCTTGTTGGTTTGTCCCCTTTATGATTATCTAATGCCCCCTTTTCTCTCTCTTTACAGTCTCTGTTTTAAAGTCTAGTTTGTCCAGTATAAGTATTGCTACTCTGGCTTTTTTTTTTTTTTTTGACATCCATTCACATGAAAAATATTTCTCCATCCCTCACTTTCAATCTGCAGGTGTCTTTAGGTCTAAAATGAGTCTCTTATATAGATTATACAGCATATCGATGGGTCTTTTTTAATTCATTCTGACATCCTATATCTTTTGATTAGAGAGGTTAGTCCATTTACATTCAAATTATTCTTAGATATGTATTTAGTGCCATTTTATTACTTGTTTTGTCATTGTTTCTGGAGATTTTCTCTGATCCTTTCCATGTTTGTCACTTTTGGTCTCTCCTCTGCATTCGGAGTCCCCTTTAATATTTCTTGCAGGGCTGGTTTAGTGCTCATCAACTTCTTTGGCTTTTGTTTGTCTAGGAAACTCTTTATTACTCATTCCATTCTGAATGATAGCCTTGCTTGACAGAGTATTCTCGGCTGCAGATTTTTCCCATTCAGTACTTTGAATATAAAATGCTACTCTCTACTGACTTGCCAGATTTCTACTGAGAGATCTGCAGCTGGCCTTATGGGTCTTCCCTTGTAATTTAGAGACATATGGGGTGCCTAGGTGGCTCATTTGGTTAAGCATCTGACTCTTGAATTTGGCCCAGGTTATGACCTCAGGGTTGTGAGATCGAGCCCCATATGAAGCTCTGTGCTGGGTGTGGAGCCTGCTTCAGATTCTCTTACACCCTCTTTTTCCACCCCTCTCCCCCAACCCAAAGAAGTTAGAGACATCCTTTGTCTTGCTATCTTTAAGATTTCTTCTTACTGTTATATTTTGCAAATTTAATTACAATATGTCTTGGTGTTGGCTCACTTTTGTTGATTTTGGTGGGGTTCCCCGTGTCTCCTGGATCTGGGTGCCTGTTTTCTTCCCCAGGTTAGGAAAGTTTTCTGCTAATACTTCTTGAAATAAATTTTCTGCCCCCATTTCTCTCTTCTTCTGGGACTCCTGTAATACAAATGTTATTACTTTTGATGGAGTCACTGAGTTCCCTAACTTTATTCTCATGTTGTATAATTCTTCTTCTTTCTATGTTCAGCCTCAATATAGACCATTATTTTGTCTTCTAGGTCACTAATTTGTTTCCCTGCTTCTTCCAACCTGCTGTTCATTGCATCAAGCTTATTTCCAATCATGTTTATTGTATTCTTTGTCTCTGATTGATTCTTTTTAAACTCTTTATCTCTGTGATAAGGCTCTTACTGATGTCTTCTATTCTTTTCTCAAGGTCAGTGAGTATATGTCTGTTATTATGCCTTTAAATTCCCCATCAGGCATCTTACTTATATCTTCTATGCTTAGCTCTCTGGCCGTGGTCTTATCTTGTTCTTTCATTTGGCATAAATTCCTCCATTTTAATATATTGTCTAAATCTCTGCCTTCTTTTGTGTGTTTGAAAAGCAAGTTATATCTCCTGCTCCTGAAAGTAATGGCCTTATGAAGAAGAGGTCATGTAGTGCCCAGAGCCTGGTGCTTCAGGGAATGTCTTCAGTGTGTGCTAAATGTGTTCTGCTGTCGTGTTTTGGCTGCTCTATGCTTCAGGCCCATTGTCTGTAGAGGCTCTCCTTGCCTGCTTTGGGCAGCATTTGGTCCCTTGCCTGAATGTGAGATTTAAGCAGGTGTACTCTGGTCTGCCTCTAAAATAAGACCTGACACCAGTTCCACCAGAACTGATGGTCAACGGAGCTCTCTGATCAGCAGATGTGGTGGGATAAGGGTTTGTAATGGTCTGGGAGAGGGGCTCACTGAGCTGGGACTGAGGCAAGCTTAACTGAGGAGGACAATCCCACCAGAGTGCCCAGAGGTGGGACTCGGTGAAAGCAAGTTAGGCATCCAGTATCCATGCTGTCCTACTTCCCACAGGTAGCTTTGTGTTTATGCTGAGGGATGAGGGAGGGAAATGGCATATGCCAGTTCTTTCGTTCCTGGAGAAATATCTGTATGAATGCTGCCTCTCAGGGATAAGCTCTGAGAAGAGAAAATAGCCCCCCACTGTGTGCCACAGGTGTTCTTCAGATCGCTATTTCCATGCTATCTGCCCCTGGGTGTTTTGCCTGCCTTCTCTCCAGGAACAGTGCAGTGCCCTCTAGGCTCTATTCCAGACAAGCCATTAAAACACCAGGCTTTAGACCCACTGGTTGCAAGAACTCAAGAAATTCAGCTCCTCCTGTTTTCCAAACCAATAGTTTTGGGGTTGCATTCCCCTTGTGTGTATCCTGTGTGCTCCTCTCTCTCTTGCCTTTTGCCATGACCATGGCTCCCTCACTTCTATAGCACCCATCATCTGTTTCTCTCCTATATCTCTTCACACATCTACCTTCTTCAATGTGGCCTCTTCTTTCCTTTAGTTATGGAATTTGTTCTGTCATCTTCAGGTCATTTTCTGGGCTATTTGGGATGATTTTATAGTAATCTAGTTGTATTTGTGGGAGATGAGCCTAGAGTCCTACTCCTCCACCACCATCTTTCTCTCCTTTTCCCCAGGGAATTTCTTCATGAAATACAGTGATTCATCTGATGATTATATAGTAACAGAGAACAGATTCATAGTTCTCTGGGGGTAGGGAGGGAATTACTGAAGGGCATGAGGAATCTTTCAAGAATGATGGGAAGTTTTGTTATCTTGATTATGTTAGTTACCCTGCTTTTTCTGCAATACATTCTGCCTCCTTCTCAGTGGAGGCTGGAAGTGTAATACACATGGGAACTATTTTGCAGATTTGTTTCTAAAGCTTAGGGTACACTGAGAAAGAAGAGGGGAGAAATGCAATGGGAACAATAACCTGGAATACAGTTGGGTGTGGGATTGGCCCTTATTGTGTATGTAATGTCGTGTACTGTGTTTTCAACCCAGAGTATTATAATCAGTGTCTTATAAAATGACCTTTATAAAGGTAATTCTGAACTAAACAGGTGATAGGTTGGAGAGGAGGATGAAGGAAAACAATGACTTACGGGGGACAGGAAGAAGGAAGGAAAGAGGGAAGGAGGAACAGAGAGAGAAAGGAGAAGGAATAGGGACTGGGAGGGTGAGAGGAGGGAAGTTGAAGGATTATTCATGGCAAAAATGTCTAAAATAAACAGGGATAGTGACTTTCTTTTAAAGGTTTATTTATTTATTTATTTATTTGAGAAAGAGAGTGTGTATTTAAGTTCGGGGAGGGGTAGAGGGAGAGAATCGTCAAGCTGATTCCTGGCTGAGTGCAGAGCCTGAAGGGGGCTCCATCCCATAACCCATGAGATCACAACCCATGCCTAAACCAAGAGTCAGATGCTCAACTGACGGAGCCACCCAGGAGCCCCAGGGATGGTGATTTTTGTTGCATTTATCATTATTTTTTGACACCTTGATAATGATTTCAATACTTTAATTTCACTTTTTAAAAAAATTTTATCTTCTGTGCTATATTACATTTATATACAATATGAAGTTTTTCCTTCATGACTCTTCCTCTTTCTACATACTAATAAATGGGGAGAAGTTGAAAAAGAACTATAAATAAGAGAAATAAGATTTTCTCTTTGTTTCATAATGCTGATAGCAAGTCTTTATTTTTTCTTTAGTTGTATAGTTTTAAGTGCTTGTAAAAGGAGAAAATAGAAAAGGTATGGGAGGGGGATTCCCCAGGCTGCATTTTGACATTGCCTATATCCATGTGAGTATGTTTTAGAATTACTTATATTTTCCTAGTGAGGCCTTTGGTCACTTTGCCAAAAATCTCCCACCTTCTTCAACACTCATCATGCTTTTTCAGTCTAAAGAACACTTTGAAATCTTAATTCATCACTGCGTGCCCTTTACATACATAATTCTTTATAAAACATCCCAATATTATGTCTTTTCATGAATAAACATTGTATATATGATTGTTAATAATACAGGCACATTTTTATTTATTCATTTTTGGTATGAACCATCACCTTAGTTTAATATCAATGGAAGAAATAAAGAGAAACAACGATTTCAAAAGATCTCATCAGACTTTTCTAGAATGTTCCAAAAAAAAAAAAATACCTTTTACATTATTTACAGTTGTGCCTCAAGTTATGTGCCCTCATATTTTCGCCTGATTTATTTTTCAGAACCCTTTATATGACATTCCCTTTCCCTAATTCAGGTTGTTCTCTTATCTCCTATCCTTCGTTCATGTTTTCCTGCACCTGCATCAAGTTTTGAGTTCTAGAAAGCCTTCATTAATTATCCTCTTCTCTCAACTCAAGAAAGGATGCCTTTGACAACTATTTGTTCAAGGTTTGAGGTATCAAAACACTATGCATGGAGTAATATGACTGACAAAACCTTAGCACAAGAAGTACATGTTGTGTTTTACTAGACACTTTTAAATCCCTTAAGTCCTGTTGTTTGTAATTCTTCAGCAACCTGTTGTTTAAGCGAGTGGTTTACTGGTACATGTTTACAAGGAGCTCTTTTGGAGGGGAGGAGCCACAGTTGCTAGTTTCTGTGATATCCACACACCCATCAGGCCTGATTTCAGGGTACTATGAGTACCCTGTGGCATCACTGAGCTTGGGACTTGGAAAGAGATGTAAATAATTGGCTCCCACAAGCTGATATGAACAAGTTCCTGCACAGTCCTAGAACTGAATTCAGGAAAATCGATGAGTTGTGTAAGCGCCCAAGGATAATAAAAGACAGGTGGCACTGGGATCCAGGTTTTTTGACTCCAAATAAATTATCTGCACAAAATAGGCTGTTGTTCAAAGATACAAATGTATCTTAGGTTGGTCTCTCTGGCGCCAAAGGGTCACAGTGGAGCCACTCTGCTTTAGCTGTCCCCAGCACGTTCTGCAGTCCAGCAGCATTGTGTCCGCATGGATGCATATGCCGTGACTACTTGCTTCTTACAAAATAAGTTTACAAAACTAAACTGACTGCTTTTCCTGGGCCGTGGACTATTTATTTCAATGTTATAAATTTAAGCTCTAATCCAAGTATAGTATTGGTTACATCATTACTTACATTAATGATTAATGTAAAAAGGGAATACCTTCTAATATGTTAGTTATGGAGATTACTTTAAAATATTTCTCCTGGGGTGCCTAGGTGGTGCAGTTGGTTAAGCAATAGACTCATGGTTTCTGCTCAGGTCATGATCTCAAGGTCATGAGATCGAGCCCTGTGTTGGACAGTCTGCTTAAGACTCTCCCTCTTTTTTTGCCCCTTCCCTTCCTCTCTCTCTCTTTTATTTTTCTCTCTCTCTAAACTAAATAAATGTTTTTAAAAAATATTCCTTGTACAAATGTATCTGAAATAGAATCTTAGAATTCAGGAAATAGAATGAATCTTAAAGTGTCTTTAAGCTAAATTCCATAATTTAATGTAATAAGTAAAATAACTCCTCAGTCTGCCTCTGGACACTCCTCCTAATGTTCTATGCCAGGTCTAATCAAAAACCTTCCCTGACCATCATAGGAAGCCCTAATGCTTTTATATTTCATACTCTACATTGGGTGGCAATGGTATCACTTATGGTATGAATGTGTATTTCCCTGATTCCTCTGAGGTTAAACATTTATTCGTATTTTCTGGCCACTTGTCTCTTTCTTCTCTTATGAATTTTTCTAATCATGTTTTCCCCCCTGTTTCTCTTTGTAATTGTTTTTGACCATTATGCAACTTTTTTCTTTTATTGACAGCATAATATTTCATGATGTAAGTCTATAAGTCAGCCATAATTAATTCAACCCAACCAGCACTGTTGATATTTACATACTTTACAATTTTTCACTTTCATATTTAACACTGTGGCAAAAAAAGTACACATAATTTTTTTATTATTTCTCTAGGATAAATTCCCTAGGATAAATTCCAAGAATTTCACTCGAGTTAAAATTTATATGAACATGTAAGACCTTTGCCTTATATTGCCCGAGTTTCCAGCAGATAGGTTGGCCAGTTTATGTGCCCACCTTTTAAGTTCCTCATTCTTCCAGAACAATGCAGTTTAGTAACTGTTTTAGGTCCAGTCTTGGAAAATTTGCTTTGGTGAAGGTTGTTCTTGGGTAGGCCATCTGAATGAGCTAATTCTGTTGCAGTGAAAGGAGTGAGAAGATGTTGCCCAGCTCTCCAAAGCTCAAACACTATGCCTTTTAATAATATTTTCCTACTGCTTCTACAAAGACAGGAATACTTCTGTGATTACTGCTTTGATTTTTGGACCATGACGTCAAGAACTGAGGTAGAATCAGAGTTCCCATGAATTTTGTGCCTCAGGGAATTTTAATTTCAGAGAGAAGAGGATTGTTACAAGTAATATCACCGTGATTTGATGATCACAACATTGGGAATGATGATCCCTGAGATACTTAACTTAGTCAATCTCTTAGTACCATTCGCATGCCACCTTCAATAAAGAAATTTCCTAAATGAATAAAAATAGAATAAAAACTCATGTTCTAGAAGCAAAAAAAAAAAAAATAGCAAAAGACAACTACCCTCTCTTTAAGCCTTCCCTCTCTCAATCTGATCATCACTCGCTGTCTTACCAGCTCTAATAAACTTACAGCAGAGATTTCTACTCAGCATGCTTCTAGGTTTTGCAAGAATGGTCTGTTGCCCCCAGTTGCATATTCAAAACACTACATTTTCTTTCTACCTTTATAGCTTTACTCTTTCTGAGTAGATTTCAATGCCAGCTAACATATTATTTTACATTTTAGCCAAACTATACCTACGGCAGCTCTTACTCCAAATCAAACTATTTAAGCAAGATTTCTGGAAAAGAGAACCAAAGAAAGGAAATGTCTACAGAAAGATTTATTCATAACAAGATTAATAAAAGGATTTCTGCTAAACTTGTGCTAGAAAGTAAAATGAATGGATTTGGATATTAAATTATCATTAGTGCTTTGCAGCTAATAAAATCCACCCATTTACTAAGCACTTTCTAAATCCAGGTACTAAGCCAGATAACACAGTCCCTATATATATCACCGATCCTGTTATCAGCTGTAGAGTAAAATGGCCTGACCTCCACATAGCACGGCTCGTACAAATATTCCCCTTCCAGCTCCTGATCACCCTTTATGGATAATCACAACACTGACTGATCTTTTCTGTTTCAGCCCTCAACCTGGCATTTATGGCAGCATTCTTTAACATGCAAATTTAACTCCAACAGTAATTTTCAATTCTTCCCAACTCATGACTTTTGTCACTCAATTTAAGTGTCATTTATTAAAAGCCTGTTGGAACATGTACATGTGTAACAGCATTACATGGTATGAAGGGGTAGAAAGGCCACAGTTTGATGCGATGACAGCTTTTATGAGAACCATAAGGCATATGCACTTAAAACAGACATAGATAATGGCTGATGATAATAATAATAATAAATAATATGAATAGTAACCAGTTATTGAGTCTTCTGCTAGGTGTCCAACATAATTTCAAGTAATTTGCATGTCTTTTTTTTTCTATTTTTCAGAATCCTCTAACAAGGCAAGTGCTCTATTTTCCATTTTGTAGTAAGAGACAAGGGGGCCAGAGAAGTGATACCTCCAGGCTCACCCAGCTAACGAGTGTCAGAGCTATGTAGAGCTGCTGTGAGAGGTAATAGGCCTCAGCACTCCTTATTTTGAAGGACCCATCTGCATTATAGCATGCAAATTAAAATACATTCACATCTCACATTAAATAGAATTTTACCCATAACAATTTTTTAAATTTTTATTTATTTTTTTTATTTCTTTTCAGTGTTCCAGAATTCATTGTTTATGCACCACACCCAGTGCTCCGTGCAATAGATGCCTCATAATAATTTTAAAGGTTTTTCAAGTTTATTTTTGAAATTATTTAATTATAAGTATTCCACTTAATTTATGATTGGCTGTGATTTCTCAAAGATTTGAGACATATTTGAGGATTACTGCCAAACTTCTTTTCAAATATAATAATTTTTATGTGTATCAAATTTAACAATTATATAAGTGAGAATAATACATTTTGGAGACACTGAATTAAATACTTAACTATTTTCAGTTTTTTTATCTTGGAACCAACATTTTTTTCTTTTTCTTTTTTTCTGGTCTTAAAATATCTTTTGCTCTTGGCACTTTGACTTCAGTGCCTATCAGAAGAAATGACCCTGGTGCTGGGACTAGAATCCAGTTTTGTCACAAGTCAAAATCTATACTTTTTATCTTTTTCTTTGAAAAAAATATTAAAGGCAACATGGGCTAACACATAGAGTATACCACAGAGCATATCTGTTAAATGTTGAAGCTAATCTAAGTAATAGAATGTATTATGTTCCTGTGGTTTAAGTTAGCTAATGTGGCAATGTCCTCCATATTAGACTTAGATTCTGTATTACACAGATCTAAGGTTTTTTTATTTTATATACCTTATTCTCCCAAGAAGATGTTGAAGGCTATGGCTCCTATTCTTCTTTTGCTGCCTCTTCCATAGGAGTTAGTATGAATTATGCATGTTATAAAGACTCACTTGTTGCCAAATGATGGAATTCTTAGAAAATTAAGTCTAGGCTTATGAGGAAGATGTATTGATGAGGCTGCTGGAAAGACAGACATTCCTGAGAAGAACATACAAACAAACATGAAAGACTCAGAGCATTGTTAAATATTGCTTAAAATATTTACATATGTAAATTCTTATCAGGATCAGGTAAAAGAGTAGGCTAGGTTAGGAAGGCTGGCAAGTCATTTTGGTTTTCCACCAAAAATAGAGTAAAGCCAAGGGGCGCCTGGGTGGCTCAGTGGGTTACAGCCTCTGCCTTCAGCTCAGGTCATGATTCCAGGATCCTGGGATCGAGCCCCGCATCAGGCTCTCTGCTCAGCAGAGATCCTGCTTCCTCCTCTCTCTCTGCCTGCCTCTCTGCCTACTTGTGATCTCTGTCTGTTAAAAAATAAATAAAATATTTTAAAAAAATAGAGTAAAGCCAAACTCTTTTCCTCTGTGATGTCCCCTGCTCCTCTAGTCTCTGCTAGCTAGTCTCTGTCTAGTTCCTTTCTGGAAGCTGACCACTTGCTAGTTCCATGCACCTCAAGCATATTTCCACCTCAGAGTCTCTACACTTGCTAATCTTTCCGCCTGAAGTAGTGTTCGTTTAGAGACATATATGGTTTGTCCCTCAATTTAGGCAGGATCCCTCAAATGCCATTGCCATTAAATAGCTGACTCCAAATACAATACAAAATAATAAAGTAATTATGGATCCTGACCAAATTATCTAGTACAGTGAATTCCCATCTTCCTACCACATTACTCATGGCATTTAAAATACAGACCTTTGCTGTAAGATTAAATGAGTCAATACATGAAAAATGCTAAGAACGGCTCTTGGCACCCAGTAATTTCTATGTGCCTGTTGAATGAATAGTCACTCTACTGCATTTTGCAGACAGGAAGGAAATGAGTCTTAGAAGTGAAGTGAAGCATACCTGGTTGACTGGGATTCTCAATTTTCTATTACGTAACTCAAGGCTCATTCTGAATTACGGTAGTTAAATCTTTTCCTCAGTCTCTTGCTGCCCAAAGGACATTTTTAATTTAACTTAATTTAAATTTTAATATGTTTTAACTAAAACAATTGGCTAGGAATCTGATGCAGAAGGCACTTCTGTCTTTACCAAATAAATCTAAATACTGAAGATCAAAGGACCAAGCTCAAGGTCTAATGTTAACTTTATATGTAAAGAGCAAAGTTTGCTGAAATTCCTGCAGTTGCTAATAAGCAAGCTTTATAACTTCTTTCAGTGTTTTCTAAAAAAAAGTTCTCAATGCCAGAGTAGTGAACTTGCCCTCTAGAGGTTTGGGCAGCCCAAATGGACCAACTATAATTACAAAACTTCCCTGAATGCTAATGTTTTATCTCAAGAATTTAAAGTTTGCATTCAATTTCACACTATTTCTATATGGTTATTGTTTGCATGAGAAATAAACTTTTAGTGTATTCAGTCATTATACTTGAGTTGATTTTTTTACTGCAGTCTAGTTTACCATAACAATAAGAAATTAGTATCAGAAGTGGAATGTGCCAGTTTTCAAAGTGCTGGAACAAACAATCCTAAAATTTGTATGGAACCAGAAAAGACTCTGAATCACCAACTAAATGTTGAAAAAGAAAAACAAAGCTGGGAGCATCACATTGCCTAATTTTAAGCTATATTACAGAGCTGTGATCACCAAGACAGCATGGTACTGGCACAAAAACAGACACATAGACCAATGGAATAGAGTGGAGAGTCCAGATGTGGACCCTCAACTCTATGGTCAAATAATCTTCGACAAAGCAGAAAAAAATATCCAGTTGAAAAAAGACAGTATCTTCAATAAATGGTGCTGGGAAAATTGGACAGCTATGTATAGAAGGATGAAACTAGACCATTCTCTCACACCATACAGAAAGATAAACTTGCAATGGATGAAAGACCTCAATATGAGGCAGGCATCTATCAAAATCCTAGAGGAAAACATAGGCAGTAACCTCTTCGACATCTTCCATAGCAACTTCTTTCAAAACATGTCTCCAAAGACAAAGGAAACAAAAGCAAAAATGAAGTTTTGGGACTTAATCAAGATAAAAAGCTTCTGTACAGCAAAGGAAACAGTCAACAAAACAAAGAGGCAACCCACGGAATGGGAGAAGATATTCGCGAATGATACTACAGACAAAGGGCTGATATCCGAGATCTATAAAGAACTTCTCAAACTCAACACCCAAAAAACAAGTAATCAAATAAAAAAAAATGGGCAGAAGACATGAACAGACACTTCTCCAAAGAATACATACAGATGGCTAACAGACACATGAAAAAATGCTCATCATCATTAGCCATCAGGGAAATTCAAATCAACAGCACATCGAGATACCACCTTATACCAGTTAGAATAGCAAAAATTGACAAGCAAGGAACAACAAGTGTTGGAGAGGTTGTGGAGAAAGGGGAACCCTCTTTCACTGTTGGTGGGAATGCAAGCTTGTGCAACCACTCTGGAAAACAGTATAGAGGTTCCTCAAAAAATTAAAAATAGAGCTACCCTATGACCCAGAAATTTTGCTTCTGGGCATTTACCCCAAAGATACAGATGTAGTGAAAAGAAGGGGCACATGCGCCCCAATGTTCATAGCAGCAATGTCCACAATAGCCAAACTTTGGGAAGAATGGAGACTTCCTTCAACAGAGAAATGGATAAAGAAGATGTGGTCTCTATATGCAATGGAATATTACTGAGCCATCAGAAAGATGAATACCCAACTTTTGCATCAACATGTTTGGAACTGGAGGAGATTTTGCTAAATGAAATAAGTCAAGCAGAGAAAGTCAATTATCATATGGTTTCACTTATTTGTGGAGCATAAGGAATAACATGGAGGACATTAGGCGAAGGAAGGGAAAAATGAAGGGGTGGAATCAAAGGGGGAGATGAACCATGGGAGACTGTGTACTCTGGGAAACAAACTGAGGGTTTGGGGTGGGGGTAGGAGGATAGGTTAGCCTGGTGATGGATATTAAGGAGGGCATGTATTGCATGGAGCACTGGGTGTCATATGAAAACAATGAATCATGGAAGACTACATCAAAAACCAACGACATGCAGTATGGCGACTAACATAACATAATAAAAAAGGTTTTTTTAGTCATACATATAAAAAAATAAATAAATAGATAATAAAGAAGTGGAGTGAGCCATAACATAAATCTTAAATGTGTGTCATTTTGTGTCTTTCTAAATACATAAATAGTACTCTAAGTTACTTATCACTGAGCAAGATGGACATCCCAGGGTATGCTCCAGTTTTGTCCACGGACTGCTGGGGTTGTCTGTCATGTGATATACACTCAAGTGACCAGTTTCCCACTTTGTTCATCATGGACCTAAGTTTTATTTCACTTCTGTCATTGTAGAGATGGGTTTGCTTCCATATCTTTGGCCTTTAGTGCAGTATAAGAGTTGAAATGCTTTTGACATGTACTTGTGTAACATAATCTACTTTCTTGGCAATTAAAACATTTTTTTCTTGTAATCTTCTAATATATTGGCATTGAAAAAGAGAAAGTTGATTTGCGGTAATATTGCAATTAATAAAGTGATATTTTCCAGCATACCTCACATTGAATTTAATTGATAAGGTTTGTCATTAATATACGCATATTTGACTTTTTTATGTCCTTTGTTCCTAATGAGCCCGAAATTGACCTGTTTCATTTTGTGATTATAGAGCTTACTTCAAGGAATAGAATGCAAGGGCTTTCATCTGTGTGCTTCATTTGGGCAGTTACTTGTGATGATGGGCCGGGACTGATGTTATGAAGTCGGTGTTAGTTTTGTTTCTTATGCCAGTGATTCTGTTTTTAATAAAATAAGAAAGTATGTTCTGTTCCCAGTTGCCAAGATAGGTGGTTGTTTGAGCTCTGATAATCTAATGAATGAGACAGCAATGGCCTTATGCCAATTGGGAGTTAAATACAAAAAGACGGGGGTGAGCTTAGTTTTTCTACCTTGTAATGAAATTAATACATTCTCCACCTGTGTTCATTTTCCTAAAGAAGGAAATGACAAGGGGTTTGGGCTGAGAATTCTATTGTTAATTCTGTTCTTTTTTTTTTTAGCTACACTGTGCTCATTTGGAAAATGAAATGGATTATTTGCTTCACAGAGGATTTTCTTTCTTAATAAGAATCTATGTGTATTGTATTGGGTAATAAAAAAGAGCTCTAGGTACAGCTCAATACTAATAATTTTTTTCTTACTTGGTACCTCTATCTACCACCATAAATCTTCTGAGAGATTTAGAAAAACAAAAGACATTGAGGGAGGAAAGATGATATTAATCAGCTTTCTTTGTCTTGCCCACCTTCTTAACTAAAAAGAATCTTTTTCCCAAAAGGCTATGATTTTGGTAAGATTAGATTTACTGTAGCAGTAAAGGAAGGAAGGAAGAAATGAGGGAGGAAAGGGAGGAGAAAGGCAGGAATATAGGAAGAGCTGGAGGAGAGAGAGAAAACATTGGTGGGAGGGCAGTGGGGAGAGGAGAGGCAGACCTTCTTCACTGTGCTCTGACTTTGTTTTGTTGATGGAAGAAATAATCCCCATTTGATTTGTAGCAAAAGCTGCATTTCATATCCTGAGTGCATTCAGATTAGAGAATACTTACAGCGAAGTCCTTAAAGGCAAAAGGCCCAGTTGATAGCAGTTCATAGACTGTATGCATTGTGAAACATTTCATTGGCAAGAGATTTTTGAATATCAGATATGGCTTTGACATGGACCCATTCATTCTAAAGCTACTGTCCGGGCACTCACTGTGGCAAATCAATTCGTGTCTTACTCTTGATTCCTCCAGAAAATGCGGTGCAAAGATTTTACTATGGAGAATTTATTTCAGAGTTAGTCCCAAGAATCATCAGTATGGGTTTAATAAGTGAGACAGGGAAAGACAGGAGTCAGTAAAGGATGTATCAACTAACTTAGCCATCCTGATAACGGAGCTGAATCCTGATGGGGTACTCTAACAGGCAGCATGGGAACCCTTTCCTCAGAGCTGTCCCACCCAAGGGTCACAGGACGTGTATGTGCCAACTCCCCTTAATCGTTATTTGATGTTTGCTTGGGATGAGGGTATGAGTGTTGATCTTGCCTTGTATACTACTCTATAACTCTTTATCTGTGTTTTGTTACCAACTACTATTCCCTTCCATTTTGAGTATTTCACTCTATTGCTGTTAATATGATTATTCTTCCTCTGATTTAAGGGTAAAATTTGAAGTTTCCATTGATTTGTCACTCAGCAAGATACTAGATCTTGAGACAGAAGATGTAGGCTCCAGTCATGGCTATTCAGTTTGCTAGCTTAGTGACCCACTTTTAACCTCAGTTTCCTTATCTATGAAATGGGGATAGTATTTGCTGCTGAACTCCCAGAATACTGTAAGGACTAAAGGAGGTAATAAGAGAAGTGTGCTCTACTAAATACTGGTTTTCTTATCCTGTATTCTAGAATGTGAACTGCATGAGGGTAATATTTGTGCTTTGGTTTGTTTTTGTTTTTTTTTAATTTTTGTTCAAATTCCAGTTAGTTAACATATAGTGTAATATTAGTTCCAGTAGTAGAATTTTGTGACTCATCACCTCCATAAACACCCAGTGATCATCACAAGTGCTGTCCTTAATACCCATCACCCATTTAACCTATCCTCCACCCAGCACCCCTCCAGGAAACCCCAGTTTGTTCTCTAGAGTTAAGAGTCTGTTTCATGATCTGCCTGTCTTTTTCCCCCCATGTTCATCTATTTTGTTTCTTAAGTTACACATTTGAGTGAAATTGTATGGTATTTGTCTTTCTCTAACTGACTTCTTTTGCTTAGCATAATACACTCTAGCTCCATGCACATCAGTCAATGGACATTTGGGTTCTTTCAATAATTTGGCTATTATACATAATGCTGCTCTAATCATCTGGGTACATGTGTCCCTTCAAATCAGTATATTTTGTACCCTTTGGGTAAATACCTAGTAGTGCAATTTCTGGGTCATAGGGTAGATTTATTTTTAACTTTCTGAGAAAACTCCATACTGTTTTCCAGTGTAGCTGCACCAGTTTGCATTCCTGCCAACAGTGCAACAGTGTTCCCCTTTCTCCGCACTCTCACCAACATCTGTTGTTTCCTGTGTTGTTAATTTTAGCCATTCTGACGGCTGTGGAGTAACATCTCATTTAAGTTCTGATTTGTATTTCTCTGACAATGAGTGATGTTGAGCATCTTTTATGTGTCTGTTGGCCATCTGGATGCCTTCTTTGGAAAAATGTCTATTCATGTCTTCCACCCATTTCTTAACTGGATTATTTGTTTTTTGAGGTGCTGAGTTTGAAAAGTTCTTTATGGATTTGTGGATACTAACCCTTTGTCAGATATGTCTTCTGCAAATATCTTTTCTCATTCTGAAGGTTGCCTTTTAGTTCTGTTGTTTGTACTTTGTTCATTGCTGGTTCCCCAGTCCTTAGGAGAGTACCTGCCACATAGCAGACGCAGAACAGATAAAAGGATATGCAATAAACGAAGGCAAACATTGGAATAGATAGTGTAGAGTTCAAATATTGGTTCAGCTACTTGCTGCCTCTTAATTTCAGGCAAAGTTTTAATCTCAAACTTTTTATGAGCAATTCATTGGCTAAATGTCTTCATAAAGTTGTATTTAAAAATTAAGATTTGTCTTATGATATATTCTCCCTCACCACCATTCATGGTTTTATTCTTTGGGTGAGTGTTACCTACATCTAGAGTTGAAAAAAAGAATTTGTTAAGCTATTCATTTAAATTCTAGTAGTCAAATCCACATTTTTCTCTCTGAATACAGTTGTAATCATTCCATTGTGTTGATATTCTGCTCTGAATTAATAGAAAATGACTCACTATAGAATTTTGTATTTGATTCTCAAGTGCACGTTTTTGGAATAAAGTTTTGAATAATTAAAATTTTCTAGAGGGATGCTTGGGTGGCTCTTTTGGTTAAACATCTGCCTTTGGCTCAGGTCATGATCCCAGGGCCCTGGGATGGAGCCCCTCATTGGGCTCCCTCCTCGGTGGGGAGTCTGTTTCTTCTTCTGCCTGCCACTCCCCCTGTTTTTGCTTGCTCATACATATGCTCTCTCTTTCCCTCTCTCTCTGACAAATAAATATTTAAAAATCTTTTTCTAGATTGGCATATCTGTGGCCACTTTTGAATTATTCTCAAATGAATACATGTCAAGCACCTCACCTAGTACCTTGTATACAGTGAGAGCTTTACAATAAGAGCACAGTTGTACTACATTTATTAAGCTCCTCCTAGATGGCAGTCTCTGGGCATTTTACAAACACTGAGTCTTTTCACATCAATTCTATAAAGTAACTGTGACTATTCATATTTTAGAGATGATGAAATTGAGGCATGAGATGTTGTTTTAGCCAGGGTCACAGTTCTTGCCCATAGTAGGATTGAGATTTGAACTGCTTTTTTCTGACACCAATGTTTATGCTTAATCTATTGAAACTTTATTCCAAAAATGTTTTCCGACACCAATGTTTATCCTTAATCTATCGAAACTTCATTCCAAAAATGTGCACTTGAGAATCAAATACTGGCTACCTATTATTTTCTCCTCTTTAGATAACATAAACCCTCATTTACAAACTGTTTAACCTTACACCATCCATATGAGGCTAAACTATTATTATCTCTACCCTGTAAGTGTAGAAATCATAGGTCAGAGAGATGCTAGGACTAAGTAGACTAACAGCTAGTGAATAGCACAGATAGGACCTAGGAGTATCTGACTCCAATGCCAGTCTTTTCCAAAATGAGTTGAATGTACAGCATGACTCTATCTCAAAGAGTAGCCCTTCTTCCCTCATGCATGTTTTCAGCTGAATCCTATTTTTTTAAAAAGATTTTATTTATTTATTTGACAAACAGAGCAAGAGAACACAAACAGGAGGAGCAACAGAGAGAGAGGGAGAAGCAGACTCCCCGCTGAGCAGGGAGCCTGATGTTGGACTCAATTCTAGGACCCTGGGACATGACCTGAGCCTAAGGCAGACACTTAACCAACAGAGCCACCCAGGCGCCCCCTGAACCCTAATTAGAAGAGCAAATATCTTAATTGACTTAAGGTGGTAATAATTGAGGTGTTATTTTATAGAAACATAATCATGGATTCAACTTAAGTGGGGTCTTCTCATTAAACTTTCTTCTCCACCCTTAACTCTTGAATACAATGCAGTCCCCTTGCCTATAGTAGTTACTTCATAAATGTTGTATAAATGAATTAGCTATTGATTAGTGTATTCAAAAATAATTATTGAGTGCTTGCATGTGCCAGGAAAGTGCCAGGCATTAATTAAGAACATACCAGCAGGGGTGCCTGGGTGGCTCAGTTGGTTAAGTGACTGCCTTGGCTTGGGTCATGATCCTGGAGACCCAGGATCGAGTCCCGCATCGGGCTCCCTGCTCAGCAGGGAGTCTGCTTCTCCCTCTGACTCTCTCTCTCTCTCTCTCTCAAGTACATAAATAAAATCTTAAAAAAAAAAAAAGAACATACCAGCAATAGAAGACAAAACATGATTCCTATTTGTGGAAAGTCTCAAGTCTAGGAAGTGATATAAACATTAAATACACATAGACTCACACACACACACCCCAAGAAATAAATAATTATACATTGTGATAAGAGGAATAAAGGGCAAAGGTGGAGTATGACAAGAGGGACTAAAAAGGCCTTTAGGTGGGGAAAGACTTTCTGAGGAAATGATAACTCATAAATAATAGAAAAACACATGATTCCAACTGCCAAAATCTCCATCTCTTTGGCAGGAATCCAGGCACTAGATTTTTGAATCTAAGATAATACTATCTACGTGAATATAAGATCTCATTTCTAATGAGTTAAAACTGGGTCTGTGCAAAGGAGCATGAGGGAACTTTCTGATGAGATGAGAATGTTCTATATCTTGATCGGTGTGGTAGTGATTATTTGGATTTACAAATCTGTCACAGTTCACTGATTTTTACAGTTACACTGTGTGAATTACATTGTGCATAAATTATACCAGCATAAACTTGATTTGAAAAAAAAAAAGACAGATTTAAGTTAATGGGTCAATAAGCAAGCAAATTAAAGATGAGTCAGAATTATTCTGACAATTACCCACATCTATGTTTTAGTGGTTTTACATGTCTGGGAGTTCTGTACTGTTGGATCAGGACCTGCGTATAGATGACTTTTCCATCTGTAACAATAGTTCTTTCTGACTTGTCAGGTATATCAGACATTTTTTAAGCTAATGCTTCTAAGATAGAAGAGCAAAGAAGATAAAAGCTTTTTCAATGAGACGGTTGGTTTTTTTTTCATACTTTGGCTGCATTTGGGAGGTTTTTATAGCACAAGTGAATAATAACAAGAGCATCATGATAATGTCTTTTGTTTATAAAATTCTTAGCTCCAAAGAAACCAAATTACATCGCATTCATGTCTTCATTAAATCGTTTCTACCTGAGAGAAGTTAAATGTGTCTTATCCCCATTTTACAGGAAACTAGAATACGAGCAGGTTTGGGGGATAGCAGACTTATGTATATATCAAGGTCTAGTGGGATGTGATCACAAACTCCTTTGTAAAGGTGATTTTTTTAAAATCAGTTTTTCCTTTATGTGGCATTCAAAGGAAACCTTTTCCTATTTTGTGTGCATGTATCAACATTTTAATAGCAGGAGAGCAATGGAAGCTATTCATAAACATGGAAGCTAGAAAATCAGCTGTTCCATACTTGATAGCTTGATACACAAGGTGATTTAACTAAATTAATCATTAAATAATGCAAAGCTTCAGGGTAAACACCCATTTTGCATGGATGTGAATTAAGAGTTCACAATAAAAGGTTCTTCCATTGTTATTGGCCAAACAATTCAAAAACTCTGAAAGAGTTTAATTTTGTAGTCGCTTCCTGGATTTGAACAATGAAGAGACTACTTGCTCACAGTGTGTGGCAGTATTACAGAGTGTAAGGGAGTAACTCTGGAAGAGTGACCTGGTATAGAATATACCTGAGGCATTTACTAGCCTTGGCAATCTTGGGCCGTCGGGAAGAGTTGCAAGCATTCGATTAATATGTGGAGCACACAAACATACTGTCTGGCAGATAGTAGGCACTCTAAAAAAAAATTGGTAACTATTATTAGTAAAATGGCTATAAAAATAGAGTTTGAGTCTAATAAAAATAGGAAACAGATTGTTCAGTTACAAAAGACATCCTTTTCCCAGATCACAAAAATATTTTCTATGTGATTAGCAACTTAACTCAAGGCAACGTAGCCATGGTCCAAACTTTGACACAGGGAGGGAGAAAGGAAATTATGGAATGTAGAACATGAGGCAAGGGGCTGGATTAAGATTTCATTTCCTCCAAACTCAGAAATGTATGGTGCCCTCCATATGTAATTCAAAATAAAAACATTATTCAGCTGCACAATAAACAATAAAGTCTTAGATTTCTGTTGAATTTAAGATTGTCTCTAGGTTTTCCAAGTGCACATTCCAAGTGCATTTATCACACTGAGGTTTAGTGTGTGTGTGTGTGTGGAGCTGAGATCCTTGATTTCCTCGTTCTCTAGGAACATGACTAGGTTCCTTGCTTGGTGATGCATTACTGAGTGGGGCTGACTATGGTACCCTCTAGGAAATGGAGCAAAAGTTGGGAATGCTGATGTCTATGAATCATGAATAAGTGGAGATAATGCCTCTGTGCCATAATTGTCATGCTCAGGAAAAGCTGGGAACTGAAACAGCTGCACGTTTGCTTTAAGGTAAATTGCCAACAGGCCCTCTACACTCCAGGAAGTAGTGAGTAATTGTTTTCCCTGATCCTTGACATTGAATGGAGAAAAAAAATATTTTTCCAAGAATTTGAGTAACCACAATAGACCCTCATGTATGGTTTACAGCCTGAATTAATTCTACTTGGGGGATCCAAACAAACTCTCAAACCAAATGTTTAGTTTTAAGTTGTTGCAGCTCCATAAAAATTCTAAATGAGTAGCAGGAGAAAATGCAAATTATATTTGGGTGAGTCAACATTTGGCTCAGGCATCAAAGAATTTCCACAGATAAAGCTTCAAGAATAATGCACGCAGAGTAAAAAAAAAAAAAAAAAAACACAAAGTACACAAGAAACACCTTCAAGAGGCATATCACAGATGAGAAATCATGTATCATCAGCTTCATTAAAAACCCAGAGAGAGATACATTAAAGTCAAGAGTGAGATACAGAATTGGCAAAATTAAAAGTCTTGTAATATTAAGGCTTGGCAAAGATGTAGAACAAACAGAAAAATTTTGAAATCCATAGTTCAAATAACAGATTTGGAAAGCAGTTTAGCCTATTATGGTAAAGTTGAATATTTGCATACCCCTGTTGCTCAGCAGTTCCACTCCTAGCTGTGAACCTTAGGAAAACTATTGCTTCTGTGTCCCAGAATCTTGACCCAGAAGACACATGCATGAATGTTAACAACTGCAATTGGTTAAAATTACAAAATGCTAGGAGAATCCCAAATGCCTATCAACAGTGGAATGAAGGGAAAAAATGTGGTGTATTCACATCATGCAATACTCTCCAACACGACTGAATAAAGGATGGCTGCACAAAACAACATGAATCTATCTTAATGACATAACACCGACAGAAGAAAAAAAAAAGGAAGTCTAGTTATATGAACTTCAAAAAATTTGCAAAGTACAATGGTATGTTTCAGGGTATTAACCCGCATGGTAAGACTATGAAGAGTAGTGAGAGAATGATAAAAATAACTAAATTTGGTGAATGGATTTACCTTTGGAGGCAGCAAGGATAGTAGCCAGTATCAGTGATGGACCAGTGAGAACCTTAAGCTATTGGACTTCTTTTATTACTTACACCAAGTGGTGGGTACACCATGCTCGTTATAGTGTAACTCTTTACCCCAAGACAATGTTTATAAGCATTCTTACTATGAATTCAGTACTTAATTTTAAAAATTTTCTAATCTTGGGGCACCTTGGTGGCTCAGTGGGTTGAGCCTCTGCCTTTCGCTCAGGTCATGATCCCGGGGTCCTGGAATCGAGCCCCGCATCCGGCTCTCTGCTCAGCAGGGAGCCTGCTTCCCCCTCTCTCTCTGCCTGACTCTCTGCCTACTTGTGATCTCTGTCTGTCAAATAAATAAAATAAAAATCTTTTAAAAAAATGTCTAAGCTCTGTAGACTTAAAACTTGTGTGATATCCTTCTTATTCCCATATAAAGTACAAAGGCTTCCTGTATCCCTTTTTCTTGGTTGAAATCAAATAATTATTTTGTTAATGCCTTTCCCACATATTCATGCTCACAAATTATTCTAAAAAACCCCTACCTTACAAAGAAACTACTTAGAGTAGTTTGTTTTTAAAATTCAAAACCCTGTATCGAAGAATGTGTGACAGGACACGTTATAATATTTTTTTTATTTACAGACCTTATCATCTTTATTGAAATGACATTGACCAATACAAAAGTTTTCCTTCAGTTTTAGAATTATTCACTGGCATGTATATTTGTTTGATCTTCCTTTGTAATTATTTAAATATACTTTGTAATTATTGTAATTATTTTATATATATATTATATATATATTTAGTTGCTGTGAGTGGGAAGAGGATATGTGCAATATTAGGGAAATACAAAACAGAGGAAAATGAAATAAGGATAGATATGCATATACAATTCCTTCTTTCTCAGTTAATGTCTTTTAGCAGCAAATGAAGGTGCTAACTAGAAGACTAGCTTCTGTAATGTGCCACAGTCTCAAACGGCACCATCAGATTCTGCACAATGAACTTGAGAAGTCCTTGATTGCTATGAGCATATGGTATTTCCTTCCCCTATAAAAGAGAGCTACAGCATATATGATCAAATCCTTGCTAACAGGTGCTCCTCAGGCAAGCAGAAGGATATATGTCAGGTTAGGCATGTGTTAGGTGCAAGGTTTTATGTGCAAAATTTGTGTTATGTGCAAGGTTTTCAATATTAACTCTACCTTAATTGGAAGAAAAGACACTTCATGCTTGTTGATATTCCTCTCAAAGATGATTAGCTGCTATCATGATTGAGTTCCCACAAGGCCCAGAGCTGTAATATTTTAGTATTGGCATTCTGGAAGAAGATATATGTTGAATTCTATTATTTCATTAAAAATAGGGGTGCCTGGGTGGCTCAGTCATTTGAGTGATGGACTCCTGTTTTAGGCTCAGGTCCTGATGTGGGGGATGGTGGGATGGAGGCCTCCAGTGGGCTCCATACTCTGTGGAGAGTCTGCTTAAAGGATTCTCTCTCTCTCCCCCCCCCCCCGCATTCGTACATGAATGCACACACGCTCTCTCTCACTCTCAAATAAATAAATTAATCTTAAAAAAAAAAATAAGGTCCACACAGCTTCCAAGGATATGCAGTTTTCCCTGATAAATACTGTCATCCCTTCTTCTTCTCTGGGTCCCTTTTCTTTTGGCTTCTTGGCATCTATGGCTAAGCCTTGCTGTGGTTATCCAGAAAAGTATGTTAATGAAACACATGCATATATATTTGTCTGTGAGCATATCCTGTTTTTTAATGGAAAGAAACACAGTTCATAGAGGATTTAGTACATTTGAGACTTCCAGGGCAAGATTATATTTTGAATATTTATCTTTTGTTCACTTCATTTCCTTCTGCTTCATAATTTTCCCTAAGCTGTACAGAGCTTCTTCCCAGCCACAAAGCCTAATTTTATTTGTCTAGAAAGAGGAAAACAGCATTATGAAGCGTAACAGCATTTGTGCCTTCTCCACATTTCTCAATTCAGAGTAGAGGCGTGAAGTTGAATACAGCAATTCCTCCCTGCTAACCCTCAATTATGAGTTCCTCTTATATAAAATTAACCTCTATGTGAATTTACTTCTGTATAACATTTTAACAGCTATGAGAAAGAGAAATCTCATCTAGGTAAATCAAGTGAATTTTAAAATCACTTCAGGTGAGGTTAATTACAGTCTAACAGGAACTTGGAGCTGAGGTAAGGATTAAATCAAGTGAAGCAACTGGTATAGGTATAGCGATTCTGAGCACCAAGCCTTTAAGATTACAAAAGGAAGGTAATGCTTCCATTAAAATTGGCCTTAAAAACATGTTTGCCTGTGTTAAGTGCGTACCACTAGAGGGCGACGTTCAAGAATGTGTAGCTCTGCCTCTCCTACACCCCTGTTGCCTAACTTAGTACAGCACGCAGTAGGCATTTAGTAAATATTAATTGAATGAAAGAATGAATAGGAGGAAATTGATCACATACAAGAAACAAGAATCAGACTGTTTGGATTATGAGTGTAGCAACTTCTTTCTAAATATGTCTTCTCAAGCAAGGGAAACAACAGGAAAAATAAACTATTGGGACTACAGCAAAATAAAAAGCTTCTGCGCTGTGAAGCAAACAATAAAACTAAAAGGCAAACTAATAAATGGGAGAAGATATTTGCAAAGGACATGTCTGATAAAGGGTTAGTATCCAACATATACAAAGAACTTATACAACACAACACCCCCCAAAACAAGTAGTCCAATTAAAAATAGGTGGAAGACATGAACAGACATTTCTCCAAAGAAGAAATACAGATGGCCAACAGACACATGAAAAGATGCTCAACACCAGTCTTCATCAGGAAAGTACAAAACAAAACTACAATGAAATATCACCTTGCATCTGTCAGAATGGCTAGAATCAATAACTGTTGGCAAGGACATGGAGAAATAGGAACCCTTTGGAAGGTGGTGAGTGCAAACTGGTGCAGCCACTGTGGAAAATGGTATGGAGGTTCCTCAGAAAGTTAAAAATGGAACTACCCTATGATCCAGTAATTGCACTACTGGATATTTGCCCATAAAATATGAAAACATTAATTCAAAGGGATATGTGAACCCCTGTGTTTATTGCAGCATTATTTTCAAAAGCTAAATTATGGAAGCAGCCCAAGTATTCATCAACAGATGAATGGGTAAAGAAGATGGGTAATAGAATATTCCATTAATGGAATGGAATACTATTCAGCCATAAAAAAATTTAATCTTGCCATTTGCAACAACGTGGGTGGAGCTAGAGAGTATAATGATAAGCAAAATAAGCTTAGTCAGAAAAGATAAATACTATATGATTTCACTTATATGTGAAATTTAAGTAACAAAATAAACAACTGAAGGAAAAACAAAAGGAGAGAGAAGCAAACCAAGGAACAGACTCTTAACTATAGAGAACAAACTGATAGTTACCAGAGGGGAGGTGGGGTGGTAGAAACAGGTGATGGGGATTAAGAATACAGTTATCCTGATGATCACTGAGTAACTTATAGAATTGTTTAATCACAATATTGTACATCTGAAACTAATATAACACCAGGTGTTAACTATACTGGAATTAAAATTTAAAACAAAAAAGGAAGTTATAGACTAATAGATTTTTCAACTACAACGTTGGATACAAGAAAACAGTGGAGTACTTTAAATAATAAAAGTGCTTAAGACCTAGAATTTGATATCCATCTGTTATTTAAATGTGAAGAGATGGTCTACTTTATTATACAAAGCTTCTGAAAGTTCCCAAAGACCCACACTGGGAATAGTTTGGATAAAGTATTTAAAGAAGTTAGATAGGTCTTAGGAGATTTTGTAAGAAACGTGGTGTTTTAAAAATTATTTTTACTCTTTATTAAAAACTGTCATTTTAAAAATTACTAAGAGCAAGGAGAAAGATAAAATATATTTAAACTAAAACAAAATTAAAAGTCTAGAATGATTGTACCAGATGTGTTTGAGGAGTGGAATTCTATGAATATGATGTGTTTGTTTAAAAAGAATGGAAAAAATAAAGGGAGAGGGTTATTATTTTAAAAAGTGTAGAACAGAGGGTGCCTGCGTAGCTCAGTGGACTGAGTATCTGACTCTTGACTTTGGCTCAGGTCATGATCTCAGGGTCACAAGAGTAGGCCCCACATCCAGCTCTGTGCTGGGTGTGGAGTCGCACTTAAGATTTTCTCCCTCCCCCATTACCCCTCTCCCTGCCCTTCTTATTCTGTTTGCAGGTGTGTACAACACACATGCTTATGCTCTCTCCCTTTCTCTCAAAAAAAGTGTAGAATAGAATGTCAGATTGAAATAAATTAAAAAGCAGAAGCAGGTGCAAATATATCAATAACTACAATAAAATGCTAACTGAGAAAAAGCCCAAATAATTAAATACAAGATGATTACTTTTTAAAATTAACATTATAAATGCACTTTCATATACGTATATATGCAATATATATAAATATATATATCCTTTGCATATGAATGCTTATGAATATAACACTATAAACTAACATTATAACATGTATAATGGAAAGGAAGAGAATAATGTATGTGGAATTTGGATTGCTGTTTGCTTGAGGAAATGGGTTCAGGAGAATTATTTGTTTGGGATTGAGAAAGAGGATGCTGTCAATTCTCTAGCTTTTATTTTGATGGTAGATTTCCTTATGACATTATTAAAAATTACTAAATTTAAAAAATTCATCTAAATATAGCTTTGAAATTATCTAACAGCAGTTTAAAATAGAAATAAGTATTATAGTACTCCTTATCACTAATTTAATATGTGGAAATTTCTACATGTTCTATTGTATAATGTTTTATTTTAATGAATTTGAAAATACACAAAAGAATTTCCATAGATGTAATTCTGCCCACAAGCCAAATAACCTTTTATGCATTTGGATAAGACTGTAGCTTTTTCTGTTCTAAAATCTTTTACCACAAGAATTCTAGGCAAACCTAAACACTGCAGGTGTGTTGGAAGAAAATGCTTATACAAAACAGATGTATTTTCCAATTCAGAGCTTCCTTATATTAAAGTCACTGTTTAATTAATTTCACACAATATTATCTGGTTGACTTACTCCCTCTCTCTAAGCACCTCTGGGAATATCTGAAATATTGTACAGATGCTCTTACAGAGAATTACATTACTAAGTGTCATTAGCATAAATCAACATTCAACATTAATTTAGTGGTTGGGGCTGGGAGGTGACCAACCTCTCTTTTTTTTCATTCACCTCCAAAGTCTTTGTGTTAATGGCTTTGTGTGCTAAGAGATTCTCTGCATGGAGGCCTCCTTCCCAGGTGGGGTCTTCTGCAGAGCCTAACTTCCCACTGTCTGGGATGCATATTCCTCTCTATGAGTCTCTACTGCCTTTAACATGCTGGCCTTTCTTGGAGACCTTCCAACGGGTTTAAACTTCCATTCCTAAACCTTCCCACATTATAAAGTGTTTCATGGGAGATTAAAGAAGGGAGAAGAAAGCATGTTGGGTAGAGAAGGAACTGTATATGAAGACAAGAGGCAGAGCAGAAATCCAAGATCCTGCTCTAACAAAAGATTAGAGATCTATGATGTTAGACTAGATATCTATGACAGATATTTCAACTTTAAAAATGAAGCAGTGAGTGCTTCCAGCAAGGTAGACAGAGGCTACGCTACAAAGGGCCTCACATACATCCTAGAGCAAATGAGTTTCATCCTATAGGTGATAAAGTGCAAATGAAGGATTTGAATCAAGAGTCTTGGTTCTGGATTGGGCTTGAGGAAGATCAGCTCTATGGCAGAAAAGACCCCACCTCCACAACCACCACCTTTTACAGTAATATTGTTTCATTTTGTTCTAATCATCATGCATGTCATACATCTCCACAAATCTTGTTTGGAAAAGGTGTGAAAAAATCATGATTCCAGTGTGATCAGGTGCTTGAATTGTAGCAGTTTCCCACTTAATCCTCACAGCAGCCCAGTGAGGTGGGTACTATTTTTTACCATCCCCATTTTACAGATCAGGAAAATGAGACACAGGGTCAAATAACCTGGCAAAGATCACACAGCAAGTTGAAGACCCCTATCAAGGGTATCTAAAAATAGAACGAGTATTATGCCTCTATGCTTTAGCACTTCCCATTAAATTATACTGTGTGGCCTATAGCACTTAATTACAGTATTCCTATATGAGAATTTCAGGTGTGGAAGAGCTACAGATTGCATGTGAACGAGCCCCATGAGATGCAAGGCTTTGCTCTAAGTATTGCTGAGACACAACATAGGAAATATAAAATGTATTTAGTTGGTATTCATCTGACTCTCCCCGTGGATATTATGTCTGTCCTTAATATAAGTGAACACCAACTAATGGCCATAATGCGGTGTAGGTGGCTAGCTAAACTCACTTAATACATGATTTATTGACGTGATTGTTTTACAAAGACATATCTAATGAGTTTTCTCATGTGAATCCCTCCATGTGAAGCATTCCATGTGAGAATATCTTTGTCTGAATACCAGACATTTGAGATGTTCTAATAATGCTTTCCTATTTTGAATGTCATGATGATAAATGCAACTTGCTGAGATAGTTTAATAATCAAAAACAGTATTGAAGAAGAAATGGAACTGATACTTCTTTTTTGTCTAATAAATTCCAGGCATAATCTGTATAATCTCAGTAGCTCTCATTTTATAGATAAGAAAACTGGAGCTCAGAGAAGTTAAGGACCTCCCCTAGTATTTTCTAGTTAATAAGTAATAGTGCTGGGAATCAGCCCAGGTGCATCTGAATCCAAAGACGCTCTTCTCACTGCAATATTGTCCCTCCAACATGCTCACTCTGTCTATAGCAATATGCAAACATCTGTGAATTAAAGGAAAAATAAAATATACAACTCTGAAATCATGGCCTGGGGCTTTGGACCCACAGCGCAGCACCTTAACGATTTGGCCAAAAATCTTCCTAAAATTTGCAGCTTTGGGCTTCTCTACAACAAGATAGTTAGGTTAGATGTGCAATATAAAGGGCCAACTGAGTGATTTCCTCATTTGTCAGTATATGACTGACTTTCTGCAAGCTGAACACTTCCATTGGACACCACTGAGTAAAGATGAAGATTTCCTTTTAGAGCTACAATTATATCTAGGAATAACAATAATAATAATCTTTGAAAAGATCATTGCCCATTTATCTTCTTGATGGCGCCCATTCAGACTTAGGCACCATTTTGTTGTATATTTGATATATATACATGTACACTCCAACCCAAACTGGACACTTGAAACACTTGAACTCCCCACAAAAGTAGTTATAATTATTCTATAGGCTGTACCAGTATTCCTTAAGATCTGTTATCTGTATTCATAGCCACATCCACTTCCAAATTATATTACATCATACATTAATAGCCTCAAGCTCACCAACAATGGGCTGCAGCCCTTGGTATACAAATACCTACAGTCTCACATATTTTTTTCTATTTCCACCATGTTAATCAAAACTCTACTGCTGAACTTCAGGTTGTTTGTTTTGCTCTGCTGTTTCCTTCTGGACTTGATATACTCATTTCTCAATTGTTGCCTTTTAACTAGGACCCTGAAAAAAGTGATGGCTTCTCCTCTAAGACTCCAAACAACATTCTACATAGCCATAATTACTGTCAGGGACCCTGTTTTGAATGACAACACTTTTCTACCCACCAGGGTTGGACTTCTTTGTGTATTGAGGATGGACTTTACCGTGTTTCTTCGAGTCTTACAGAAAGGAAACTTCTGGCCCTGAGAAAGAAATGGACTGTCAGGGACAGGCCCTAGTCATTCCTAGGCACTGCTCCCTGTTCTTGAAAGAGCCTGAGTTGCTATGGACCCAACATATCTCATTCATGAGAAATACACATCCATTTCTGCTTCTCTCTTCCCATCCAGTATGTAGATTTTGTATTTTTCTTATTTTAAGCCTGTACTATTCTTTCTTCTCCAATTCATCCTACATATCACTGTCAAATCCATATTCCCAGGATTTAATTTTGTAGCTTCCCATTGTCTGAAATAACCTGAGAAATGTTAATCCTTATAGAATACCCTTCCCACTGTGGTTCTTCTGGTCTTTCCAGACATACCTCCTCTGTGTTTCTGCACTCCTACTCTGTATGCTTATCCAAATTGACTGGTTTTATTCTCTGAGCACTCACTCTTCTCCATACCTAAAGGAACACCACTTCCTACTTCTCCATCTGTTTCCATTTACCAATGTTTTCAAGGCTTTTTCCTCCATGAAACTGACCCTTTTAAAGAATTTTGCATTTGAAAGAAAGCTTTGTAGTCATTGAGTCTAATAATTTATTTCATGATTTTTCTCCTCTCTAAAATATCCTCTGTTAATGGTCACGTAGTTTATTTATGTCTGGTAACAAGTATGTACCCAGACTAAATTACCTACTGTGTCTTATCTATATCTTACCAGTGTCTTGTACATTTTAGAGTCATTGTATATGCTTGAAATATGTTTCCTAAATGAATGAATAAATGAAGGAATGGTTGTCTATCTCTCAAGGCACTAGCCATCTAACTTTTTCTGTGAATGGTCACATAGTAAATATATTTGTAGGCTGTATGGTCTCTGTCTAATCTGTTCATCTCTGTTACTATATCAAGAGAGCAGACATCAACAATATATAAAGAATAAGACTGGTTTTGGCAGCCTGTAGTTTGCCGGCCCCTGTCTTAAGGCAATAAAAGCCATCTTGAGACAGTTTTTAGTATTCTTCATCATGTTACTGGAAATCTCTCTAGCTAAAATTTTATGACTTATTCAGATGTTCCAAAACAATTTGAGTGTTTCCTCTGATCATGTTCAGTTCCTTCAGCCATTCCTTATAGTATTTTGAATTTCTTCACTAACTTAGCCTTTCTCCCAGATTATGTTCCATTTGTTTGTGCATCTTATAAAATCTGGTTTCCAAAACAAAGCTATGCTCTCTATTGATGTGACAACAGAACAGAAAAGCAAGTTCATTTCCTACCTTCCTTTATATACTGCAGGTATAATAATAAAGCTTAAAACAGCATTAAAATGTGTGGGAAACACATCACATTTCCTAATGATTCAAAGTCATACTTCCAGGGGCACCTGGGTGGCTCAGTCGGTTAAATGTCTGACTCTTGATTTCAGCTTGGGTCATGGGATCAAGCCCTGTATTGGGCTCTCCTCTCAGTGGGGAGTGTGCTTGAAATTCTCCCTTCCTTCTTCTCCTCCTCTCTTTCTCTCCCTCTCTCTCTCTATCAAATGAATAAATAAAACCTTAAAGTCATACTTTTTTCCCCTATATTCTTGTGTAAATCATTCTATGTCAAGTAGTGGGGTTTTTTGGGGGGGAGGTGAAATAAGTACAAAATCTCGTATCTTTCATTATATTACTTTATTTTATTTTAAAAGACTAAATGATATTAAGGACTAGTTTAAAAATTATAAGGCACCCATAATGATACCCTGGCTCCCTGATCCCTTGGCCAGTGCTTTTTAGACCAACTATATTCATCAAATGCATCTTATTACCTTTAGTTAATCATTTAGTTATTTGCTGTATTTGTCGCATTTAGTTCTGTCCCTTTTATCTCCTCTATTCACATGTTCATTCATTCACTCATTCTAAGTTATGTGTTGAGTACTTACCATGTGCCATTTACCACGTGAAAGAGGGAGACATGCCTTTTGCACAGTGCTTACAGTCCGCCTTGACATCAGGCCACAAATACACCTTGTGATTCCTGAACAGTCAACACAGCTCCACATTTCTTGCTGTGCATATGATCTCTGGGATCTACCTCATATATCCAAACATATGCTATCGTAGGATTAATCCATTTTTCTGTATGTTCCCTGACATTTGGTTCTGGTGCATATTTTGATTCTATTCCTTCTCCTTTATCTTTCCACTTAGGTTTCACATTTCTAAGTATGCCTTTTGGTTCCCCTTCAGGGATGCTGGCTTAGATACACCCTACTAGCTATCTCTTACTTAGATGAAGTCAAGCTGTATACCTTTCCTATGCTTAGCTTACCTCTTGGGACTTAACTTGTCCCACAAGGGAAGGAAAAAGGTTGCCCTGAAACAGAAAACTATTTGGGGGTAGAGAACAGACTAAATGCTGGGCTCCTGATTCCTTGCTCAGTGCTTTTTTAACCATACTGCTTCTCCAGAGTGGTAGGAAGGTGTGATTTCACATTAGTTAACTTGGAATCTCTTTGCCATCTCTGTCAAACATCAAACAATTCTGCCTTCACTGTCCTGCAAGTGCCACCTCAACAGTTCTTACACACTGCCTCCTTATCTCCAAACCATGCCTTTGGCTCCAGCCTCCCACCAGTTCCTGTGTAATTCACCCTACAGATTAAGACATTTCCCCAACCTCTCGCTCTTACTTAATTTAAAATTAAATAATTTTAGGTATTCTTTGAAAAACCATCAAAATTAAATTCTTAACAACATTAGTTTTCCACCGATACGCTTTGTCCTGGAGAGACCCTGGGCTTACAAACTCAACCCCATGCCTTTCTCTGTAAGTCTTTATCCATTTGTTGGTCTGCGTTTTCGTATGTACTACTGTGATATTAAATGTAGCGTAACATGTCACTTTCTGTACTGACAGTCACTCAGCTAGACTAGTTCTGGATGTCATGGGCAAAACTGACTCTCTTCTCTGAACCCAAACATATTGCTCACTAGGCACTGAGGAGTCTTTTACTGATGCAGTTCTGAGAGGATGCCAGATGGACTGGCATTCTAAGTCAAGGTAAGCTCCTTGTGAGTAAGTAGTGAGCATCTTTGTGTCTTCTATAACCCCAATTATAATGATTAATGAACTGTTGTAAGTCCACGTTGCTGTCTTTCTGAAGCTTACAAGTTAACATGTTAATGAATTTGCTTAAGAATAATGAATGACCCCAGAACGAATTTAGAATGCCTGACTGTACAGTTCTACAGAATTACCAATCGTTAGGTGAACAATAGTCTAGCCAAGGTGTTTCTGGGAGTCTGGATGTCTTTTTTTTTTAATTTTTATTTATTTGAGAGAAGAGAAAGAGAGTATGAATTGGGGAGGGGCAGAGAGACAAGCAGACTCCCCACTGAATAGGGAGGTGGATGAGGGACTGCATCCCTGGACCCTGAGATCATGACCTGAGCTGAAGGCAGAGGCTTAACCGACTGAACCACCCAGGCACCCTGGATGTGTTTAACTAAAAGTTCACTGAATGGAGTATACTGTACAAAACCTGCTACTTCTTAGTTTAAAAAAAAAAACACACCTATTCATTAGCTTCATTCTTCATTTAAAATGTTTCCTGTGTTTCTTGTTTTGCTTTATTGACCCACATCTCCACATGGGATATATAATGCAGCTTCTGTGGGAGTATCCCGGTTATCCCAAGTTGAAACTCTTCACATCCCTTTGATGTTTCAGATTTTCTCAAAAGCCAGCCCCCAACAAAATAATATAGTATCTTTTATTTACCAACTGAGGACAAGTAAGATAAAATGAAAGCTAGAAAGGCTTCTTCTACATGTAGCAACTATTTTCTCCCTCCCTGTGGCCAAGTTAAATATGTTTCTTGCAATTTTCTTGTCGCAGTTTTCTGTCAGAGGAATACAATCTAACCCCTTGGGTTTATTTATCATGAGGAGCCCTTAGTGAAGTATAATGACCAGATGACATGAGTTAATTCATGTCAGTGATGCTACATTCTTTAGAAAGAAGGGCATAGTGACTCGATCCAGTATTAAGAGCTGGTAAGTGAGAAAAAGGAATTGGTGATGTGAAATTTCTTTGGGAATAGAGCAAAGAGGTACAATGATTTCCAGAAAAGAGATTAGAGAGTTGTGGTGACCACTGAATTGCACTGTTCACTGGTTGTAAAATCCTAAAAGCATTCTCTCAAAACTGCATAGAATTAGGTAACTTCTGTATTCTGATTATAAAGGCTGCCTGAAGTAATATTTTACTGGACCGTAAATCGTTCTGACTACATTTCATGCTTGATAAAATCCTTACATTTATGGTAAAAATGTAAGTCCTTGTTCCATAACTAATCTTTTAAGTTTCCTGAAACAGAGAAGTATGGAATTTTTTCCTAGAAAAATGTCATGATTAAAAGTATCATATTGTTCTTTGAAAATAGTCTAGCAAAACTAGGGGTTTGGACCAAATTAACCTGGGAATTAGTCTTTAGATATGTTTTATAACCTAGATATACACCCATACATGCATATGTATGTACATATATATTTTAACAGAATAAAAGTTAGTATGTATATGTATGTGTGTCTATTAATTTAATCTCAGTCTAGATTTCAAGAGGTATAAATACATTAGTCTAATATTCCAATGGAAGCATAATTATAGATACTGTGTAACACTTAAACATAGCATTATTGGTTGTGTTTACTGCCTAAACAAATATATGTTGAAAATTAAATTAAGCTTTTAAAAAATATTTATTTATTTATTTGAAAGAGAGAGCATGAGCAGGGGAGGGGCAGATGGAGAGGGAGAGAAAGAATCCCAAGCTGACTTTCTGTGGAGTGTGGAACCTGACCTGGGGCTTGATCTCACAAACCTAGTCGTGACCTGAGTGGACATCAAAAGTCAGATGCTAAGGGCTAACAACCTCTATGCTGTTCGTTATGGGAAACAGGAAGACATTATATATACAATATGGGCTTTACAGGCAGTTGTATCTGTGTTCAATGTTCAGTGCCATGTCTTCTGAGTTTTGTAATATTGCCTTAAGTCAATTTTCCTGAGAGAGAAAGATTCTGAGCTGAAATTTTTTTATGCAGGAAGTTTGTTGGAGTGTGTACTTGGGTCAATATTGTTGAAGTTGTCCAAGATGGAAAAAAGGCCTTTGTACTTTTTTGTGCTTGGCCTTTGTACTCCTTTAGTGATGGGTTGTTGGATATGAGCTGCCTGTGGGAGAGGGAATAATCTGGGTGAGTCAGTGCCCTTTGGTAGAAGGAGAAAAATCTCCAGAGAGGGACCAGCTCTGAGCCATCAAAAGCCAACACTTGAGGCAGCTGTGGAAATGACTCCCTTGTCCTGAAGGGGAATGTAGATGATGACCTCCACCATCTACTGTGTCTACTTCTTGTGACATGTGGCTCTTCTTGCTTCCTATAATAAGTTTATACCATCTGGGAGCAGCTTCTCCAGGATTCCTTAGTAGGTCACCTTTTTTCAGAAAACTTTCGAGAGGAAGAGTAGTGGGGACCATAGCCCCTGCTGGTACATCTAGTCTCAAGGCCACAACAGTACTAATACTTACTGTCTTCCTATTGTCTTTTCTCTTCTACCACTCTTCTAGAATTCTTTCTTCCTCTGCCAGCCCCTCTACTGAGATATTGATATATGTGGTTTACCTTATGGCTGGCTCAGACTATTACTGAGGGGGCTGAACCTCTCCTCACCATCCCCTTCTTAGGTCATGGTTGCTGTAATTATCCATTTACTATAAAAACAGGCAGGAAAATACTAGGAAATGTTCTCTGAACCACTTGGATATCAGAAATTCTTCCCTGCCCTCATGGTAGGACAGTAGCTCTACTTCTTCCTGATAATCAATCAGTTGCCCTGCCAGTATGGTGACTTCCTGTTGCCAGTCAGCTGGCATAGGATGCCCAAAGTGATTGGATACAAAATACATTTTAAAGTTTGAGACTCCTATTTTGTCCTCTCATAGAAACATCCTCCCAGTGAAAATCAAGATCTCTGGATCCTCAGAACCAAAATTTGTGGAAACAGAAAGAACAAATTCTCCAGTTAGGCTACTGGGAGTGATGCTAAGGTTAACCACTTCTACTTCCTCCCCTTGGTTCCTAGACCCATGTATTCATTCTGTCTGTTGGGGATGCAGTACCAAAGAAAGTTCTCAATTTGGAATATTTATCAGATCCTTTCAATGACACCCCATGACTGCAAGATATCATCTTCAAACGGGTGTTTCAGCTGTCATGTCAAAACTGCATTCCATCGGACCATCAGGCCAGCAGCTTCTGGTTCATGCAGTATGTATCAAGATGAGTAGATTGCCTAATTATTTGTCCACTGCTGAAGTCCAAAGAATTTCCACTGGTCTGAGGTAATATTATGCAGTATCGTGTACTTATATATCAAACACTCAGATCATGGTGCTGAACAAGGCCCTACAGACAAATAAGCAAACCTATATTTGGAATTTGCTTCAGTTTTCATAAAAATGAATCATTGCTCCGTCTTAGGTAGAAGAGGTTCAGGGTCATAATCAGCTTTCCATCAAGTGCATGGTTGCTCTCCCTGAGGGCTAGTGCTGAAATTGAGACTTGGCATTGACCCCTGTTGTTATCAGGTTGGACATCTCGTCAACCTTTCCATGTGTAGGAGAACAGAAATATGCATTGTGTGGCCTTTATGAAATAAATGGGTTCCACTGAAAGAACAAGAGGGTATATTCCAAGGCTTAAAAAAGGAATGTGATTGGGGGAAAGGAACCCCTTGGGCAGGGTATCAGAGATAGATTAAAGCTTAGAGAAGAATTAAGAACAGATCTTAGAAATCTTCAAGCTCCATAAGGTGGTAAGTCAGTGACTAGAATGTAGTCTGCTAAAAAAAAAAAAATCACTATATATTTTTGTTCCTCCCTTCTATTTCCTGTTTTGATTTAGTTTCTGAGCTTCTTTTTAACCTTAGTTTCTTCTTTTATCAAGGCTGGTCAATTTGCCAAGTTAAAAAAAGAAAGAGAGAGAGAGAACACAGGCCAACTTGGAATATTTGGATAAAAATATAATTTCAGTGAACATGACTTTCCTCACTTATAAAACTAAAAGTAAAAATACCTGACTTGCAATTATGGGATTTAAAAACATGTCTGTAAAGTACTTGTATATGGTAGGTGCTTGGTCACTGTTTATTAATATTGAAAAAATCCTAAACAGTCACTACTGCTTTCTAGTGAGTCTCCATCCTTGCTTGGGGCCCTGGTTGTAGAGATCTGGCAAACTAGAAGTAAGGCAGGCAGATGAGCCACGAGAGACCCAGTTCCCATCCTCCCTGAGGGCTCACTTACCGAGATTTTTTCAGTGATTGATGTTGGATTTTACTTTGTTTTGTTGGTCTTCTTTCTGAAATAAATATAATTCTGTGTTTATTTTGGGATGTCCTTTATTCTGTCTTTTTATATTTTTAAAAATTTGTTTTCTGCTTATCAAAAAAAATGCATGTTTGCTATAAACATTTCAAGCACTGAAAATTCATTAATCATGGTGGGGAAGAAGTTCCCTCTTCAACTTATTACTAAAAGACAACTACTTTAAGTATTTGGTATCTATTCTCCTAGATTTTCTTCTATGCAAAATCAGATATTACATATACATAAACAAATGTATACATTTTACAATGGTAAAATCGTATATACTATTTCACAACTTGATGTTTTAACTTAACAGTGTTTTATGGGCATTTTTCCAGGACACATACTGTATAATCCTGCTTTTTAATAACTTTAATATCCTATTGAACCACAGAGTGGACATTTGGGCTTCTTCTATAGGTTTTCATTACTTATTTATTTGTTTATCTATTTATTTATTTTTAAAGATTTTATTTATTTATCTGAGAAAGACTGAGAGAGAACACAAGAGGGGAGAGGGCCAGAGGGAGAAGCAAATTCCCCGTGGAGCAGGGAGCCCAATGTGTGTCTCATTTCCAGGACTCTAGGATCATGACCTGAGCCAAAGGTAGTAGCTTAACCAACTGAGCCACCCAGGCATCCCTGTTTTCATTATTTAAAGCCACGCTGTGATGACTACTTGTATACTTCTAGCATAAATTCTAGAAATGTAACCGCTGGATCCGAGGGCATGAAAAAATTTTAATTTTAATGAATAATGCCAAATTGCCCTTCAAAAAGATGGCATTGAATTTCACTCTGCACAGAGGATTATTCCATTCTTGGGGTAGGGTAAAAATTCTATTTTTTAGGAGTAAGGGTTATAGCCAGTATCTGTCTGCCAAGAAGCCAACTATACTTCACAGAAATTGAGAAATGCTGGTTTTGGAAAAAGGAGACTGTCAGTGAATCAGTTTACCAATGTGCACTGACATCAGTGAATGAAACAGAGGCTTTCGACATACATAGACTTACAAGTCTTACAGATATGGGTTTAAACTTTACTCTACTATTTATTAGCTGTGTGATGTGAGGTAAATTGCTCAATATACGTGAGCCTTATAAAATTGGAATAGTAATATGACTTACCTCATGAGCTTGGTATGAAGGTTAATTGAGAAATGTGTGTAATTCACATACGCCTGCATGTAATATACCTGTATGTCCTATATATGTCAGCCTGATTATACCACGCCTGCTCTATAGCAATTAATATGTTAATTACATATTATATATGTAATACTTGCCCTATAGCAATTATTATTATGCTATTGTTATGATTATTATTATGCTTTCCCAGAATATGTATCTAAGATCCCAACAGGATGTTTTATTTCAGTGCTTTTTCTCTCACCTCCTCATTCCTCAAAGAGAACAATGACTAGAAAACATTGGTTGGGCAAATAGTGCATTATCATAATTACAATTTCCCTGAGAAAAGTGGCTTGCAGTTTGAATATTCAGCATCATAATTACAATTTCCATAAGGAATGTAGAACAGTTATTATAAACAACACAATAATCACTTGGTCCATAAGGGAGAACAGATTATTGGGGGAGCAAAGAGGGAAAAGAAGCAAAAGCCTATGTTCTAATCAGCATTCAAGAATAGAAATACAGAAACCTGAGAGTAAATTATAATAGCCTCTTAAAATACTCTTGTCTGAATTTATCAAAAACTCTTATCATGATGGTACATTTCCATGGGTTGATTAATTGCTGCCTATATGTTTTCTTCTTATATGCAGTTTAGCTTTATCATTTTTATTAAACATCCCCTCTGTACTTTTTCTCATTGTCACTGATAATTGCTTTGCCTCCCAAAATTTTAAAAAGCTAACTATCATGAAGTACAAAAAGCACAAAGTATTTTAAAAGAGAAAGTATTTGGGGGAGAAAAAGTTTTATCAGAGTATTTCTCTCTTCACAGTTAAATGTGTCTCCTTTGTCAAGGGAAAATAAGTAAAGTTTTTTTTTTTTTAAATGCTCTTTTTACTGTCGTGTTGCCTTAATTGGCTTTCACTTAAATTTCCTTTTTTTTCCTTGTCTTTTTATTTTTTTAGGTGAGATGAGAAAAACAAAATGCAGCTTTCAAGGTTGGTACTTTTCATGATGTTTTAAGATGTCTTGTTAATATGAAACAGTATAAAAGAAGCAGAGCAAAATAAGTCCTTAGCATCTCACAGATAGTGATTAGAGGACATTATGTCTTTATTTTTCGTACTTGTAGATGGAAAAGTACAACAGAGATTGTAACAGAATGCAATATAGCAATCAAATATTATCCCTGATTAAATCTTTGTTAAAATTATAAAGCTGGAAATATTCAATATTTTTCTACCTCATCCATCCATTTATTCATTTACCAAGAATCCTTTATCATTATATTATCATCATAGTTTTTTCACTGAATACTTATTACTTACATATTGTACATAAGTCCTGCCATCCGATTTTCCAATATCTATACTTCGGTTCACCTTCACCATATTTTCAATTTCACAGCTTCCAACCCTTGTCACTGTTTCTGGTAATAAACCTTCACCTCTTATCATTGGTCTTTAATTTAGCTTGCTATATTTGATAAAGGAGCAGTATTTCCATACTACTGCTCAGCCCCCAAATAATTGGGGCAAAAAGGAAATCATTAGTGTGATAATAAGGAAGTCTTCTCTTTACATAGTGATGCATTGTATAATGTCCTTCAGTTTTGTGATATATATTAGTATATGTAGATTATCATCGTATAGTTTAGAAGTGTATCTATATGCAGTAGTCCATAATATCAGCTATCCTTCCTCAAAATCTAGTGTAATAGTTCTTTTACCTTGTTAGTGATCTGAAGACTCTCTGACCAAGAACAGGTGTGTTACACTAGAAATTCAAAAATGAACAAAGCAGTCCAGATGCACATGAATGGCTCTTTATAAGACAGCAGTGGTGGATTGAAGCAAACTTCATGAGAAGCAGAGACTGAAAATTTTCTGCTGAGCAAGTGTTAGTGAATGGAAATTTGATAGTAGAATAATCCTTATACTAAGATGGGTAAATATTGTTTTAACTTGGAGGACTATTTTATTGTTTCATTTTAATGAAAAATTAGTACACTTATTTTACTTTTTAAATATTTTTTTATTTTAAGAATACTTACTTTAAAAAGGCCTTCTCAATTATTCCTTTACTATCTTTGATTTCCCATAACTCGTTTTTTTTTAAAATAAGGTCCTGAGGTCCTCAATAGAAAATTCTGCTATCAGAGGTACTTTCATAAACTTAACTGTGATAATTGGGAAGGGACTCTAGTGTCTGTCTGCTGATCTAATTTAATTTAACTAACCTAAATTAAAATAGTCTAAATTATCTCGCCATCAATCTGTTTAATTATAATGGTTACTGGGAGACAGTGAGTAGTGGTTGAGAAATTGGGCTCTAGAATCAGATTGCCTGAGTCTGAATCCTGTTTACTCATCTACTATTTGTATTTTGGGTGAACTTATTAGCAAGTCTAATACTTGATTTCCCTAGTTGCAAAATGAAAGAAAAAAGGATTGCTTACCTCATAAGGTTGTTGGGGAATAAATGAGATGATGTATTTACAAATCACATCGGCATATTGTAAGAATGCAGTAAATGATAGTTGCCATTATTACTTTGTTTCGTGACTGTTATCGTAAAATGTTATTATAGAAGCAGGCAGCATCTTTACTTCTGTGAATTAAACTTCTCTCATGGACTTGATCTTTCATGTTTCACCATCAGAGATATATTCATTATGTGGTCAATTTTGTTCCATGTGAAAATATGGATAACCTGGGATTGCCCATCAAACTGTGACGTCTTGTAACAAACTGCATCTGCTTTTTTCCTAAATCTAAGAATCTGATAAATGTCACCATTTGTGAGGGAAATAAGTAATTTGAAGTGGTTGCTGAGGGGAGAAGAGAAATTATAGTAGCAAGAAAGGAGTCAATGATTCTAAGAAGAGGTTTGGTGCCGACTTTTAAATCTTACTCATCCAGAAACTAGTGTTGTCTGTGCCTTTGTGCGCAGAGAGTCCCTTCATTCATGATGCTGTGCGGACTGACAGACGAGAGGCTGCACATTGCTGGGAGAGAGAAAACATTGAGGAAAAGTTGGAAATCATTCTTCCACAGTAGTAAAAGTGTTAGGAAATCTGAAGGCATCGTGGAAGAGCGAAAGAAGGGAGAGCTAGAGCCCCCTCCTCCTAGAGAGCTCTGTAGTGTTGTCTGTATATATTGTCCGTATGTATCAAGGTTGATGAGGAAAGTCAGCCTTCCCTCAACTAGACAGCCAGTGACCTCACACCAGGTCACTAGTATACAAGCTTCATCTCACAGCAGCCTCTTGGTTCTGGAGCTCCTGGTGAGCCCAAAAGCAAGAGATCTGAGAGAAAAGATCCCACCTTGTTCAGTCTCCCTGGGAGAGGCAACAGACTCCAAAGTCCACTAGACTGATGCCATAAGGGGGAGAAATTTGCCAACTTCACAGACAAGCCCCTGAATTCATTCTGACACATGTTCTGGCAAGCATGTTAAACAGGTTAAACTCAGACTTTCTTTAGGGAAAGACCCCTTTCTGATCCATTGGAGAAAACGACATTTCCAATTTAGTCTCTCAGAATTTGCCCCAAGCAATGCAGGTACTACTAATTTTTTTTTAATATTTTATTTATTTATTTGACAGAGATCACAAGTAGGCAGAGAGAGAGGAAGGGAGAGCCCTTGGGCTAAGCAGAGAGCCCAATGCGGGGCTTGATCCCAGGACCCTGGGATCATGACCCAAGCCGAAGGCAGAGGTTTTAACCCACTGAGCCACCCAGGTGCCCCTACTAAAAATTCTTAATCTGGCCTCTGAGCTAGCAAGATTCAAAACCGAATTTATACATAAACACACTTGGATGAAGGGAGAGTGTAGCTCTGTACAACGGTTCTCATATGTTAGGGTTTGAAACATTACTGGCTGAAATGAAATTACGCTCCCTACACTGGATTCCACAGATAAATGGTAAAACTTAATGACCTCCAATCTTGTGGACGAATAGTCGTTCAGGAGAAATAAATAGAAAAAAAAATTATTGATTTTCAGAATCACCTCCAGGAAGTACTTAAATATTTGATTGAAGTGCCCCACTTTTGGACCTACTGTGACATCCAGTCTATCCCTAAAACATCGCATGGACACTGTCACTTATATACACTGTATGTAGGCTTTTTTGAAGGCTTGATTTGGCCCCTATAGGTATACCCATGTCACAGTTGTGAAAAGGAGTCACAGTTATAGATTTTTAGGTCTAAAAATATTTGAACTATTATTCATTTTGGTCTTTTTTTTCTTCAGATAATGAAATTCAGGCCCACAAAGGTTAAACAACTGTTTTAAGTCCTTCAGCTCACTAGTGACAAAATAGAGACTATAATCACATCACTTAATTCCTTCCTTACCATCCCAGACTTCTTGGTAAAGAATATAGAAAGGTCTTCTGTTTGGGGTGGAATCTATTTCTGAAACACTGTATTTGATACCATCCTGTTGGCTAAAATTATTATTTATCTCTTCTACTGTTAGGCACTTGTCAAATCATCTTACTTCTCTGACTATATCATGAATTCCATAAGGGTAGAGCTTATGGCTACTATTTCTTTGTATTTTTACCATATTTGTAAGGTCCTAAATAAATATCATGCAGTTTATTTTGATTCTAAACCTATTCAAGAACACTGAACCCCTACCTGTCTTCCAGCTCACTGAATTCCACTGACATTTGTAGAAGACCCAGGGGGAAAAAATCATATTCCTTGAAGGGGACCAGAGAGCAAACAATATTGTTGGGTTTTGGGTGAATTCTCTTGTGTTCTGTTTTTTCCAACTCTGCTACAGGAATGGAAAAATAATGAATGGATCAAAATCAACTCATTGCCATAATATGTGTGTGTATACATATATATGTATTAGAATGTATGTGTATGTACTTGTATATATATATGTATTTGTGTGTGTGTGTGTATATATATATATAATATAATATATATATATCAGAATATGAGTGGGGGGCGATCAAAAAGTATCATTTAAACATTTCATTTAGCTGGGATAACTTAGGTTTAAAGATTTGCAACCTAAACCATCAGAAGTACTAGAGAAGAAAGAGAGGAACACCTGAAAATATGAATGTATGTTTATCTCCTTAGCAAATAGCAAGGAGGGTCTGGAAGCTAAGTATTAAGTATGGACTCAATTTTCTTTTAATACTGATGAAAGGCTACAAGTAAAAAAACCTAATTTCCTTTTTATTACAGATTCTGAATCTAATTTCCTTTTGTCCTTCCTGTGTATTTGAAAATAGGATGTAGCTCTTATTTCCCTGTCAGGGATGTTTAATATTTTCACCTTGGGAGTGTTGTGTTTAGATTTGAGCCCCACAAGTGCAGAAGGCTGTAAATTACCTATTTTGCCCCAATTCTGTATGAGTGTCATTCAAAGAAACACAGATTCAATGACGGTTATTAATTAAAGAGAAATTCCAGTGTTCATTTGGCTCTTTCAAAGATGACTTAGGGTGATCAGATTTATAAATCACAGCAACCATTTTCATAATTCCCTTCCTCGATCCATGCTTTCACAATGCAGTGATCCGAATCTTATCACCTGTCAAACCATTAAATTCCCCTTAGCACGAGTTATTGCAGTTTTTGTTTTGCATCTCTCACTCTCCTTTTCCCCCCAACATTTTGTACTGTACTTTCACCTAGTCTTTCTGTCTAAAACCTTTCCTCTGTCCCTCTGTCCCTCGTACTTTTCTGATTTTATCTTGGCATATACTCCAGGTTTTCGATGAGAGAAATTAAGCTAAGGCAACCTAAGGCTTATCATTACTGGCTTGACAGTGCTTTCCAAGTAACTTAACATACCACATACATAAACCTAATTACTCAAAAAGACGCTCAGAATTAGCAGACTGCAGAAATGCTAAGCGTATTCGAATGTTGACAGATCTTGTCCTAGCTATATATATTCTGTGTGTGAATGCATAATACATGCACAGTACATGTACATGTGTGCACATGCCCAGCAGTAAAGGTAGGGATGAGTGAAATAGTGCTGTTAGGCAGAGACAGCATGCATAGTGAACCCAGCAATGGGCTCACTTCTAATTGAATGAGGTGATGAGGCAGGTGATTATTATTAGTATATTATTATAGTATAGCATTAATGGTTTTGTAAACTATGAAGCTATATTACCTTGATAAAACTAAAAGGCAAATTTAAATGTATTTGTAAAGACTATATCTATCTATCTATCTATCCATCTACTTGAGAAAGAGAGAGAGAGAGAGAGCATGAGCGGGGGAGGGACCGAGGGAGAATAAGAGGGAAAGCAGGTTCTCCACTGAGCAGGGAGCTCAGAGTGACTGGCGGCCGGATCCCAGGACCCTGGGGTCGTGACCTGAGCCGAAGGCAGACACTTAACCAACTGAGCCACCCAGGTGCCTCTAAACGTATTTTTAAACATAATTTGTAATTTATTCTAGCTTTAAATCCTGGCCTTGCTACTTACTTGCGGAAATCATTTCCTCCTCTTTTTTTTTTTTTTTTTTAAGATTTTACTTATTTATTTGACAGAGAGAGACAACAAGAGAGGGAACACAAGCAGGGGGAGTAGGAGAGGGAGAAGCAGGCTTCCCATCGAGCAGGGAGCCCAATGTAGGGCTCAGTCCCAGGACCCTGGGATCATGACCTGAGCCCAAGGCAGACGCTTAATGACTGAGCCACCCAGGCGCCCCTCATTTCCTCTTTTATTGTTGTTTTTTTTCTGGTTTGTTTGCTTAAATACTGGGCTTCATTTTAATTCTCATAAAGAAATTAATTCAGGTGAATGATCCCAGTTTAATATCTGATGAGTGAGTCCTCCAGTGTTCATTTTATTTCCCTCTGAAGAAGCTGAGAAACATGTTTGCTGTTTTTAAATATCAAAAGGAATCCGATGTGGAAGAGAGGTATGATCAAGCCTATGGTTCCAAGTGATAATATAAGAAATCAGAAGACTCGAGGAAACGTATCCAGCTCAGTATAAGGAGGAGGAACATTATTGTAAAACATGGCTGTCCTGGGGCACAGTTAACTTGTGAGTTCCTCCACAGCAGTCTTTTCTTTTTTTAAGGGTTGTTTATTTATTTGAGAAAGTGAGAGAGAACAAGTTGCAGGAGGGGCAGAGGGAGAAATAGAAAATCTTCAGAAGACTCCCTACTGAGCACAGACCCTGGCTCATGGCTTCATCTTACAACCCTGAGATTGTGACCTGGGTCAAAACCAAGAGTCTGCTGTTCAACCAACTGAGCTATCCAGGTGCCCCTACTGTAGTCTTTCAAACATAGCCTGACCGTCATATAACAGGGTTAAATACGGAGGAAACACTAGCACTGAGAGGTCAACCAGTTTATGTTTCAGGTTCTTCCTTCTAATAAACTGAATGATGCTATGCCTGGTTTCTACTCCAGAAATGCAAAGACCGCAGGGGAAGCAGGCTGTAGTGGGTGGGGTAGCTGCAGAGATTACAAGAGAAAACAACAGGTTTTCACTGCTTTAAGCAGTAAGAAAAATGTAAAGAATTACAACTGGAGCCAAATTTGACCCTAGATTTAACATTGTGAAAAGATCAGAGACCCCATAAACAGTAAGGGCAAAGTTTCAGTACCTCATTTGAAAGCAGCACAGCTCTAGTGGGAAAAGTCTGATTCAGGACTTGCATTTTACTATGGACCACGTGCTTTCCCAGGCCCATAGACAGACATGTATATATCCTCCTCCTGGGGACAACTTTCCTGTTCCTTCTCTCTCTCTGCCTCCTAGGTCTCTGGACTAGCCTCAAATTAGGTATAGCCGCTATAGAAAGAAGAAGAGGGGAAAAGCAAAAAGGACTCATGGCAGGTGGAGCTTTGTACCCCCAGCTCTTGTTCTTAATCTTTACTCTAAACCGCAAAGTAGGTGAAGAAACTTCCTATGGCCTCCTTTACTCTCTCCCTTCTCTAGTTTGGCTTTCTCCTCGGCCCCATGAACTCCCTTTTTACTCCCCACCTCCTACCTCTGTGATCACCTTTAACCCAGGTCTTTTGGAACTCCTTTTTAGGACAGAAGTGTGGCTCCAGGATCTTCTGTCATAGGGTGTTGTAGATTTGCTTTCTGGTAATGACTGTTTATGTATTACAGTGACTATCTCTGCAGCCCAGATCCAGCTCTTAGCTTTTAGCCATATTTCAGTTGGCCACCCAATACCTGGGCAATTAATTGCAATTAATTAGTTCCAGTTAACTTTTCACATTCTGTTCCAAGTGACATATCCATGCTCTGGTCCTGGTCTTCCCTACAAACTCCCTTTTGTTCCAGCCAAACTAAACTCTTCAGATCTTCTCTCCTAAGAATGTCCTTCCGTCTTTTTTTTTTTTTTTTCAAGATTTTAAGAGAGAGAGAGAGAGATCACAAGTAGGCAGAGAGGCAGGCAGAGAGAGAGGAGGAAGCAGGCTCCCTGCTGAGCAGAGAGCCCGATGTGGGGCTCGATCCCAGGACCCTGGGATCACGACCTGAGCTGAAGGCAGAGGCTTAACCCACTGAGCCACCCAGGTGCCCCTGTCCTTCTGTCTTAATTCCTCTCTGGCACACACTGTCAGTGGATTCAAGTATCTCTTCCTCCTCTGTGCTATCTTCTTATACTCCCCTATTCATGCCTAGACAGAAATCCCTGTATTTCCAGGACATTTGACTATTAGTTCTATCATAACATCTACCGTGTTGTGTTTTCACTGATGTCTTTATGAGTTTATCTTCCCTACTTGTTTTCTCAAAAGCATGCTATTCTTTTTGGTATTCATGGTACCTAGCATCATGTGTGATTCATAGCAGGAACCGATATTGTCTGAATGAATAAAATAAATAAGTAAATGAATGAGAATATATACTGTAGCGTGAGCCTTTTAAACAACTGATCTAAAGGATTAGTCATTAAACAGAGAAAGCTTCCGTAGGCATCTTGCACATCTGGACAATTGTAATGCAAAATATTTACTTAGAAGGCAAAGACATACTCTCTTTTCCTGTGGAACTATCAAAGAATTTTTGTTTCAAGGAAAATTACATTGAAAAAAAATAACTGTCTACAGTACAAGAGACTAAGTTTCTATCTTCAGGGACATTCACTTGTCTTTATATATTACAAGAGTGAATGAGATTTAAACCGAGCAGCCAGTGTGATAATGTTGCCAGACAGCTAATAAAGAGGAAGATTAGAGAGTTGTATAAAATGGCAGGTGCCCTGGCAGAGTCTACATCGTAGGCATTAAACACAGAGCAAAGTGAGGCTGTTTTCTGAGGACCACCCAAAGTGCTGGGTGTCAGCTTCAGCCGCACGGCACCATTCTGACTATGGTGCTCATCTTACTGAGAACAACACAGAAAAAAGCAAGCAAGCAGCCTCAGATGGTACTTGAAACACAGAGAGAGCATCTGAAACAAAACCAGACTCTCACAAAGACAGTGAAGAATTATTTCTAGTCGGACACTCACAGAAGACCATCCTTCGCTTTCACAGAATAGATCCTAACATCTAATCATGTAAAACATCTCAAGGAGTCCTCTTCAGAGGGAGTCCGCATTTTTCAGCTCACTTTATATTCCAGTCTCTCACAGAGCTTAGAATCACCACCATTTTAAGATAGAAATGAATCAGGTGTTTTTTCTTCTGGTGACTCATGTGACTACCAGGGATCATAAGCATTTTTATCTAAAGAGCAAATACAGAAAATGCTTCACAGTTTTGTACCTATCAAATATAATTACAAAGAATATTTTCTCTTTTGAGCTTTCTTTGCCAAAAAGGCAGCCGTCTTCTCTTTGGAGATAAAGGCAATGTGGGGAAGACAGTATGAAAATGGGCTAGAAGAGAAGCTCAGAACAGAGAGGCAGACATAGGTTATGCAATAGAGAAGGGTCTAGGTTTGGAAAGGAAGAAGGGAGAGAAGCATTTCTTACCAAGTGCTAAGTATTGTGTGCTAAGTGCTTCACAGAGAATATATTATTGCAAGTATTTGTCTAATGTGAATAACTCAAAGTTAAGAAAAGTACTAGTGTATGTAGTATAAAACATTGTAGATAAGATTGCTTTTATATATAAGGCATTAATATCTGCAGAAGGGCTTACTGGTTTACACCAAAAATCTCAAACAGCATAGCATAAGATCTTTCAGGTCTTAGGCTTGTGAGACAAATGCAGGAGTCCAATTTATTTGTGAGAAAGCAGGCTGAGCTTACAAGGGTATGAAACTCCCTAGCCTTCAATCCATATAAAAAAAATTGCCTCATACAGTTAAATAACATGCTAATTATCACACAACAAGTGTTTAAATGTGTCAGTCTGTTCAAATCCACACAAACATAATTGTCAACCTCAAAGACACCTAATGAATGTAGAACAGAAGTCTCAGAAATTTATCACGAAGACAATAGTGTGATTTTTTTTTTAAATGTACAGTTTGTCTAAAATAAAGGATTTTCTTTCAGGTAAAGATGTCCAACTGGTTTGTCTAACTAGTTAATGCTAGCGAATAGATTGATTGGTGGCGATGATTCATTTGTGAGCCTATCGAAGTTCAAATAATGACAAAGTCCCTTTTATAGCTGGTGGTACTGAGTTTTTTCATATTTTTTAAAAGATTTTTATTTATTTACTTGACAGAGAGATCACAAGTAGGCAGAGAGGCAGGCAGAGAGAGAGGGGGAAGCAGGCTCCCTGCTGAGCAGAGAGCCAGATGCAGGGCTGGATCCCAGGACTCTGGGATCATGACCTGAGCCGAAGGCAGAGGCTTTAACCCACTGAGCCACCCAGGTGCCCAGTTTTTTCATATTTTTAAAGAAATCCAAACCTCTGTCAGCTAGCATGACTATTCCCTAAAGGCTTATTACCGGGAGCCAAAGATAAGATACGACCTGGATTGGCTCAGAGGGAATTACATCCCAGCAGAGGGGCTGTCCACGGTCTGGTAAACAGCTGCTGATTCAGCCAGGTTTCTGGTTTTCTCACATATTATTCCTCCTCTCCACTTTTTCATCCTTGGTTTAGTTCTCCTTCCCAATAGGACTGTTGTTGTATGTCATGGTTATTTCATTACTCATTTACTTGAGAGTCAGCTGGGCATAGGCTCTGGAGATGAATGATCTGGTTTTGAAGCCCAGTTTGCCATTTACTGTGTATTCAGTCTTTGGACAAGATCACCAAGCCTTGAATTTTCTTGCCCATAAGATGGGGGTGCATCCTAAGAGTTCATGAATATTAAATAAGAAGACCTGTTTATCGTGCTTGATGTAGAGTAGATACTCAATTGCTGTTGTTACTACAGTTATAGGATCATGCTGAGTTGGGGAAGAGATATGAAAGTGGTTTCCGAACTTGTAGACATTCTCTACACTTTGTATGTATAAGCAGTTCCCTTGAGTTCTGACTTAGAAAATAAAAATGCAACAGACATCTCTTCTTTTGCTCAGATGCTGGGAGAATTAGAACCAAATTAATACTGTCAGATTTTAAAACTTTTCAAGACACTGTTTTAATTGATTTTCGTTGCTAGAAGAATTAGAGTCCAATGCAAAGCTGAGTGACTTTTCTTGCCGGCTTAGTTCTTCTGTTACTCAATCTTTGTTCTTGCTTTACCTATAATTGTACAATGTTCATTTGCATATGACTTCTATATTCTCCCAAATCCTTTTGAAACAAAACAGTGAAACCCTTACTCAAGCCTCCAGAAATTATGGTATTAACATTTCTCTCTTACATTCCTCTCCCCTTCCCTCCTCTTCTCTTTGTTTCCCTTCCTTACCCTTCCCTTCACCTCTCCCTTCCCCTCTCTCTGCCTTTCAACACCCCTTCCCTTCCCCTCATCTCCCTCCTCCCCCTACCCCTGTCTCAGGGGAATGATCCACTTAGTTTGATTATACCAGCTGTCTGTGGGACCTTTCTAAAGTTGCATATTCCCATGTCCAACTCTAGAGATTCTGATTCTATAAGATCAGAGTGGAGCCAGGGATCTGTATCTTTTTAGTAATTAATATTCATCCAGGACATTCAGATTTAGGTGATATTGTACTACTCTTGATAAGCAGGTAGAAAAGAGATGGAAATGAGTCTGGCTTCTAAAACAAGCTCTGTCACTATCTGTGTGACCTTTAAAAATCACTCAATTTGTCTATGATTCAGTTTCTTCATCTTTAAAAGATACAGAAATTGATAAATATCTGTCTACCTAACTCATAAAGTTGCTATAAAAATAAATGAAATAATATATATAACAGGAAGAAAACATCTATTAAGTAATTAAGTGACCATCTAGTTTCACAGTCAAGGAATGGCATAATATGACTTTTACAGGCAAATAGCTATTTTGGTTTGAAAATCAAGGCCCTATAGATGTGACCTGACCATTCTAGATTGAATAGATATAAGGGATCTTGAATGGTGTAATTAACCCTGAGTCATAACCCATTAGGTTGGTAGTGGCTCCAGCATTTTTAAAACAGAGTATAATAGAATGGGATAGGACAAGTTAAAAACTGTCACAGCACATTGCCCACAGAAGTTTAAAGTACAATGTCTCATATTTAAATGTAGTTGGTTTGTGCTATTCTGTATCCTTCCCCCTGCCGAGCTTATCCCTGTATATTCTGACTTGTGTTTAGAGATCACACTTAGGAATGAAAGAAGTGAGGCTGTGGCCTGTGTCAGAGACACAGCACGGCAGCATGAAAATGGCGTCCACGGGTGAGATTGTATGAGGGAATCCAGAATATGGAGAATTGCCCTCAAGAGTCTTATGGAAGGTCATGTAGAAAGGAGTTCTGGAACAGTTTTACTTGGAAATAAGTAAATAAAATATCCTAGAAATCTGGGGAAGTTGGGCAATCAACCTTGTGGGAAGATTCTACTTTGCTGGAGTTACCCATTCTTTGGTGTACAACCCAGTCCTCTTTTCCCCAACTACCTCTACTGAAACCAATGTCTAGGGCTGTAATAAAAGGTAGATTCTTTCTCCGGCTGCCAGGTTAAAGGAATTATGCTCTAACATCTGAAAGTGAGCTCTGTAATTTAATTTTTCCCATTAAAATAAAAACAAAGCAACAAAACCCCACTGTTCTACTTAGTAGCTAGGTACAGTTCAAGTAATAAGTTGTGTGCACTACTCAGTGTTTACAGTAATGACCACCATTTTATAAGCGCATGTGATATGGTAACATATCATAGGTCACAACTAGAATCTCCGATCTTCTAGAATCCTACGAGAAAAGTTTTAATGTACATGCTTTATAGATGATCTTAAGTTTCAGAGAGATTAAATAACTAACCTCAATTCACATGAGTAGCAAACGATAGAAGCAGGCCTAGACCTAGGCCTCTACAATCATACACTTCCCCTGCATCTCACTGCCTCAGTGCCTAGAGAGAACCAGGGCTTATGGACTAGTTTTGGAAGGTCAGCACCAAACAGAGCATTCGTTCTGAGAGGGAGGTATGCCTGCAAAGTCAAGCAGGTAGGCTAAGTGAAAGTGTTGGGCATTACACTGTCAGTTTGTGCTGGAAAGTCTCAGTGTCTCAGCATCTCCATTTTATAACTATACGCACTATGTATGCATTGGGCCTTTTTCCTCTGTGGATTCTTTTTGAGGAAAAAAGCAACTGCTCATTCTTTGGCCTTTTCAGTGTTAATTTTGGCTCATGGTCATAAATCTGTTTGCCTCCTATCATCTAAATGCTAGTGACTAGGATGAAAAAGGCATCATACTAAAAAATATATTTCTGATTATACAGGGAGGATAGTTAGAACAGAGATTATTCCATATATTTTTTGTAATTGCAGAGCTGGGGTATGGCAGATGTGTACATATCTGAGAGGTGGAGGTTACTCTGGGATTAATGTTTGGTTTTTTTTACTTGTTTGCATTTTGCAGTTAAGAAGGTTGATGTTAATTTGATCCAGAAATTTTACTATGTGGAAAAAGGCATCCCTTGGAGGGAATACAGTATCCTCTGGGCAATTTATACCCCAAGTCTATTTGCTGTGCATGTCCTGTGGGGGTTGAGGTGAAAGAATGAGGCAGCTGTGATGGGCTGTCAGAACCCTGGGAATCTGGGGAACTTGCTCCCCAGTTCTCCCTGACATTGCATGGCAGAGAGCCGTTTGCTCACTTGCCCTCCTCAACTAGGAGCCATGTAGGATGTGTCCTCCTTGCAGTCGATGCTTTTGGAAGCAGAGTTCTGGGTTAGGTAAAGGAAGTAGGCAACATAATTGTGGATTTTCAAGGGCATCTAGCACATGAAAATTTGCATTCTGTGACTCTCTTCACTCTCCCTGGTGTCTCTGAACAATCTGGAATTAGCAAGCCTTGACAACAGCTAATGAGAATGAACACATTCACACAGATTCCCCTTTTGCAGCAATTGGACTGGATTCAACCTTTTCAAGACAGGCAAATCAGCCCCAATAACCCCTTTTTCGAATGAATAAGATGTCCTCACCTCACTCAGTCATGTGCTAAGAAGGGGGTCAGCAAAGAAGCTGAGCTGTAGTAATGACAATAGTAGCTAAGACCTCCTGAGCATTTACTGTGATGCAGTAGTAGCTAGTACAATGAACAGTAAAGACTATGAGATGCATAGTTTTCACATCCGCCCTATAGTTTGGGTACTGCCACCAGCTTCATCATCAGCTTCCCCATTCTGTACTTGAGGAGACTGAAGCACACAGCAGTTACATTTTCTTCCTTTGGCCCACATACCTGCTTCTGGGGTTACAGGCCCAACTCCTCCCTGCATCTCTCTCCCCGTTAGAGTAAGAAGGGCAAAGCGCACCTTGGAATTCTGAGCTTCCTTGCCACAGGCTGTCATCCTGAAATCTGTCAAAAATTTCATTGCATTTGGGGCACAGTACCTGGTGAGCCATTCTTTCCATTTATGACTGATGAGTTGAAAAATAATGAGTTAGAGTCTGCTACAAACAAGGCACCCTTATGCATGACAGGAAATACTGCCTAGGGGCTAAGGTGAACCCTGGAGCAGGTCTTCTGGATTCAAATCCATGTCCTGGTTGTGACCTTGGAGAAGTAACTTCATGACCCTCAGTTTTTACAGATAATCATACCTTCCTCATAGGGTTGGTACAGGGATTAAATGAGTTAATTAATGCAAATCAATTAAAATAGTGCCTGGCCCAAAGTAAGAGCTTGGTAACTTTTCTTGTTACAGTGACTACTACCCTGTTTTCCAAGCAAAAACAGGAAAATGGTTTTGAGAGTTTGTTTTAATAGTCTAGATGAGGAGAGAAATATATTATTTGGAATCCATCCTTTTTATGAAATTAGTTGAGATTTTAAAACATTAATAAAAATACCTACAAATTTTAAAGCCTTTAATTAAGTTGCCCTTTTGTGTCCAGGGAATGCAAATAGACTTTTTTGAATTTCTTAATGTGTTTAATTAATTTATTTAATTGATATTACTCATATGAATCAATTCCCTACTAGGTTCTGGGAACTGTGAATGAAAACTCTTGCACAAAATTTGTAGAATCCTTGCCCCATGAGAGTTCCCCACTCTTTCAACTCATTGTCTTTTTGAAAACATTAACATGAAATTATAATTAACACTGAACCTGTCTATAAGTGATGCTGTATAATGCAAGAAAAATGATACCTCATTATTGTTTGAAGTATCATTTACTACATTTCTGCAGTTCATTTGCTCAGTTAAAAAAAAAAAAAGTCATCCAAAGTGAAAATGTTGCTATATGATTATCTGAATCCCAATTCTTGCTTATATTAAATGGATATAATTGTTTGCAGTCAAAGAGATGTCTCACTTTTTTTAAGATTTTATTTATTTATTTACTTTAGAGGGAGAGAGAGAGCAGCAGAGAGGGGCAGAGGGAGAGAGAGAATCTCAAGCAGACGCCACACCAAGTGCAGAGCCTTGGGGTTTGATCTCATAACCCTGAGATCGTGACGTGAACTGAAATCAAGAGTTGGTTATTTAACTGTGCCACCCAGGCGCCCCGAGATGTCTTCCTTTTAAAACACAGCAAATTTAAAGTTCTCTTTTGGTGTGAATATTTACCATATGAGTAAATCAACATGTCTGTGATAAGTGTTATATACAGTGTTTCTAATGCGGAATATTTCCTCGACTTCTAAATTAATTGCAACCTACACCATATAATGAAATTATTTCCTTGGAAAGACCAAGGAGTGGCTGTCCCTCAAGTAAAATAATTTTTGTTTGCTTTTGTTCTTTCTGTCGCTGAAGGACTTCTAGAGCCTTACATAACAGAAGACTCTGTTTTCTAGTTGTTCCCATTTTACAGATGGTTAATTTAAAACCTGAAGCATAAGTAAGCTCAACTGACTTGGCAAGCTTGAAAGAGCCAGACAGAAGATTTAAAGTTACTTCATCTGTTTCAACTACTGTAATCCCGAGTGTTCACCAAGATCTCTGCTTCTGGAATAGATGATAACAAATCATATATTCTGTTCCTGAATGAATTAGTGCCATATTCATTGAGAGAAACTGATTGCATAGGAGCCCAGATATTTATATTTAGGGAGTTATATACAACTTGATTTCAAGTTAGTGTATAGCACATTTAAAATTCTTAGAACATTGGAGGTTTTTACCTCCCCTTCCATATTTTTTGTTATAGGACATAATGTCATCACTTAGTGAACAAAATAAACCTATCCAGTGTTCCTCCAGAGGTTAGAAATAATATCTAATAGTAAGAGCTGCTAGGAGAAAGATTTCAGCTCAATATAAGGATGAACTTTCTAATAATTCAGTTAGTCTCTAAATAATTCTAACATCAGATATGGTCTGGATTTGGGGGGATTTTTTTTCATATACCACCAAAAGGTGGTGACTTCAAATTTGTTCAAGGAAATTCTAGCTACTTTTTTAAAAAAATTTAATCCACCATGATCCTAAGCTGTTCTTGTTACTTTGTGTTTCTACATCAATTGTAAAATTGGTTTGATAATTTCCAAAATATACTTGATACGGTGATCACCATTACTACAGTGAGTTTGTAGGTCAAATTCAGAAGTAGTAAACTTTGGAACTATTGAGGGTTTTTTGATGTTGCTGTCAATATTGATTTTTTCTGATAAACAGACATAGTATGTCCCTCCAAAAAACCACCTAACAGTGCACTAGTGACCACCTGTCATGGGCTTTCTTCAGGCAGACATCGGGTGATTAGCCCTTCGGAATGTGGTTCAAGGGATAACTCAAGTATTTGGACTTTTGATTATATGATATCTATATTCCCATATAACTCCAGGATTCTGTTGTGATTGTGGAAGTTCTTATCTGGCCTAAAATTATTTTCCACGAAGAAACAACTGCATAGTGCAGTGGCTAAAAGCACCAATTTTATGATAGAACCAGGAGGCGTGGGATCTGGTCTTTGCTGCCACCCACCAGCTGGATGGCCTTAAGGCATTTATTCAGCTTTCTCACAGTTTCTCTAGCTGCAAAAAAATAAAATCTGGTAAGTGAGCGGTGCAGATCAAGTACATATGTGTTAAAACATCTTCTGTGTACTGGTGGTTCATAATGTGAATTGGGTCTGAGTCTAAAGAATTGGGAGGCTGTGTCTTTCAAAGGACAGGGAGAAGAATGAGAGATGAAAACTGGTTGAAACTAGAGAACAGCTGTGATCTCCAATGGTTTGTTTTAACCTCTGAATCTAGAATGTCATTTGTCCACATGGTTGCATACTTAGTTATGATAGCCAGAAACAAATACTTTGGGGACAAATATATGGTGGTTATGACACTTTCACAACTGCATGGATGAGGGCTTCATGATTGATTGCTTTCTTTCAGAGATAATTCCATATCTATCACCAGATCAATAGCTCTTTACAGACTCTAGAAGTGATTAAACATCTAACTAAACAGTAAACACCATCATCATTTCCTGCAAATCTGCTTTCGATCACATAATCTCTCAGTTCATATTTATCCCTCACTGCCAGGCCGGATTCAGCTGACCGGTAAAGGTTAGTCTTGCGCAGTCCTGTGGCATGACGGTACTCATGCTTGTGGCAATCAATTAAAACTCTGGTGATAGATGTTTCCTCTTCACGCACATGGACACATGGCTTTCTGTGAGCCACGTTTCCCAAGGAGTACAGCGTGAGTTTTACGTGCTGAAACTACACGAAATGAATCTTTCTTAGCCTGGGGTTTCGATTCTTCACTGAGAACCCTTGTGGAGCTTGCCGATCAGTATGCAGGGCAGAATTCCGGAGAAGCACACAGAGATCTCTCGGGACCTCTATGCATCTGTAGAGGGAGAAAGGCTCCATGTATAATTCTGCAGACCCAACCTCACTTGCTCTCCTCAGGAAACCTTTTGTTACCTCGGTAGTGAAAATAGATGTCTGTTTCACCTGCTGTCTAATACCTTTTGGTAGAGAATGCAAAAAATGCTCAGTGGTTTACTTCAGGGGTCAAATGTTACTTTGGAAAGGATAACTTTTCCAAACAACACACACCCATACGCATAAGGCACAGAGGTACGTTTGGGATCAGAGATGGGTAATGAATCCTGGAGCAGTGAGAAAAATAACAGGTGATATATCAAGACAAGCAAGTAGGATTATAGATGTGTGTGCATTAGACCAGTATAGTGACAAGACCAGTGTCCTCAGCATTAAAGTTATAGTGAATTTCTCTTTCTGTTAAAAGCAGCTTCAGAATTTCTTGGGTAAGTCCATTGGCACCATTTAGAAGTGAACACATTTCCTTTGTGATGTGAGTTAAATCATAGTGTGAACTGCTGCATCTCCATGGCTCTGGTGACAGTACAAATTCAACAGTGCAAAGCAGGAAGGGGCTTGGGTTCCGGCTGGCCTTTCATTTTCTACGTGATATTGTTAGCTTCTATCTGGCTGCTCTTAGCGGCTGACAATGTATCTTGTATCAGATTTATTGTGAATTAGTAAATGATAGACAAAGTTGTATTAAAAGAGTTTTCAATAGGAATTTATCTATAGTAGGACAAATTTTTTTAAAAACCACTGCAAGAAACTCTTACTCTTGGAAATGCCTGAATTGTTTTCTATTTGGTCAAAAAAGGAGATATAATTTGTGTGGAGCTCTTATGTTCTGGGGGTTGCAGATATTTGAAGTGGCAGAAATAGAGCTTGACAAATATTGGGGGTTTTTAAAAAAATATTTTATTTATTTATTTGAGAGTGAGATTGAGAACATGAGAGGGGAGAAAGTCAGAGGGAGAAGCAGACTCCCCATGGAGCGGGAAGCCCAATGCAGGGCTCGATCCTGGGACTCTGGGATGATGACCTAAACCAAAGGCAATTAACAAACTAAGCTGCCCAGACGCCCATCAAATATTGTTTTAAAAATGCATTGCATCCTCTCTGTGTTGAGTGCAAGTTTTGGCACTTCACTACCGTTTTAAGATTTCTGTATTTATGACTTGAGAGAATTTAAAAGCAAAACTGCATTTAGATTTCCAAAGTTTTAGAATCTCTAAAGACAACATATAATCATTGTGTTATGTAATTTTAGAGTCATAGGGTAGCATTTATTAAAATGTTTATGGGCCTACACCTTATTTGCTTTACATTTCTTTGAGTAATAAACTTATTTTCATATTTAACCATAAAATAAAGCAAAATGAATAATAATGAGCATCAGGGCACCTGGTTTGCTCAGTCAGTAGAACATGTGACTCTTTTTTTTTAAAATTTATTTATTTATTTGACAGAGAGAGGCAGTGAGAGAGGGAACACAAGCAGGGGGAGTGGGAGAGGGAAAAGCAGGCTTCCTGCTGAGCCACACAGGTACCCCGGAACATGTGACTCTTGATCTCTGGGTCATAAGGTCAAACCACATATTGGATGTAGAGAATGTACTTGAAAAAATAATAATGAACATCAACACATCCTTATATTTCCCAAATTCATTAGTGTGAAGATTATGCCCCCAAAAGAAAAACCTTATATATTTGAAAAAACACAATGACAAGTCTTGATAATTTTAATCAGAACTTATATGATATGAACAACATGTAATATATTCATGAAAATTTTTTTTGTAGGTCACAATCCCTGTTTATGTTCAATGTCTCTATAATCCTATGATTTATTTACCTAGAGACTTGTAAAGTGCTTATGCTTCAAGAATAACGTATTCCACTTTGTTGAGGATCAGTGTCACACTTTACATCGAAATCCTTTTAATCAGATATTTCCATAAATGATAATGTTTAGTTACCTCAAGAGGAACAATACAAAGTGGAAACATCCTTGAGCTGGGCAGGAGACTTCACACTTCTCAGTCGTTAATACTCAGCACTTGGGGCATTTATAATACTTGTTCAGTTTCTGTCTTCCCACTTGAGTGGTTCTCAACCTTGAATGCTCAGTGGAATTATTGCATCCCTTTAACAAAACTGTACTGATGCCTGATGGCACTCTACAAATTCTTATTTAGTTACTCCTAGAGTCAGGTCTAGATATGGAGATTTTCAAATCTAGTAATCTAGGTTATTCTAACATTTACCTAAGAAAACCATGCATTTGACTGAAAGTTCAGTGACAGAAGGGACCTTCTTTTCCATGAATAATTCATTGTCTGGCACAGAGTGGACTCTATATACTGAATGGATGGATGGATGGATGGATGATTTGGGGACCTTGGTGGATCTTGTGTTTTCATATGTATAACAAGTAGGTTGATCTATATATCTCTTCATTTCACTCAAACGACTTACCTGAGAGACTACAGTAATATGCCATCTAGTCATTATCTCCTAAATTAAAAGGATCTTAATGGTTGCAACTGGGATGCTCAACATACTCAATAAAGTCTGTAGTAAGTTAATAGCTTTCACTAAATTAACCTATTAAGTTACATATTTTATGAAAACTTTTATTTTTTATTTTTTTAAATATAACCATGGATTAACATGGAATATTGTGATATAGCTGTCCTTCCTTGAAAAACAACATGACGTTTATATTTTGCATCTGTTAAAGTTACTCTTTTAGTTTCTGATAAATTAGAAATCTGTGGAAGATGGCTTCAGTTATCCAAATTAGTGATTTTTTTTTTGTCTAAAGAAGCTATCTTGTATCAGTCTTTTCCTTTGTCAGATAAATTACAATATTTAATTACGATTGTTGTCACAATACATTTATTATGAGGGGTTGTTTACATGAAGTCTTCTGCTATTTTTTCTTTAGGCAACAATTATTTTAGTTAATCCTTCCCCATTGCTACCACTGAGGAACTAGCAGTCTAAAGAGTCACAGAGACATTCAAATTTTATGCTTAATGAACCCTGTTCAGAAAGTCATGGGTAGGGACGCCTGGGTGGCTCAATTGGTTAAGCGGCTGCCTTTGGCTCAGGTCATGATCCCAGCATCCTGGGATTGAGTCCAACATCGGGCTCCTTGCTTGGCAGGGAGCCTGCTTCTCCCTCTGCCTCTGTCTGCCTGTGCTCTCTCTCTCGCTCTCTCTCTGACAAATAAATAAAATCTTAAAAAAAAAAAAAGCCATGGGTATGGGCCACATATTAAATTATATTTTAATGAAAGTCAAGAGAGCTTTGCTTTGATGAAAGAGTATTGGACAAAACTCAAATATTAGTTCAGTGCAAACTGTGGTTTCATTCAAGCCTTGTTTCTTTTTGAAAGTCATCCTCCAGGGTATCTGGGTGGCTCAGTGGGTTAAGTCTCTGCCTTCCACTCAGGTCATGATCTTGGGGTCCTGGGATCGAACCCCGCATCGGGCTCTCTGCTCAGCGGGGAGCCTGCTTCCCCCTTTCTCTCTGCTTGCCTCGCTGCCTACTTGTGATCTCTCTCTCTGCCAAATAAAGAAATAAAATCTTTTTAAAAATTAAAAAAAAAAAAAGAAAGTCATCCTTCAAAATGCCCCAGGTTTGTGGTGGATTTTGGAGGAATTAAACTTGATCAGCTTCAATTATAATTACTACTTGATAAGCCTGAAGGATTAAAACTAGGCAGCTGTGTGTTACCCTATAGTTGAATGGGTCCTACTAGTAGGTTGATGTGTACTAGTTAATAATATTGGCCAGAGTTTTCCAAACTTTCTAGGTTCATGATGCCCGCCCCCCCCCCATGGTGTCTCAGCAATAGGACAAAAGAGATCTTTAACAATTCATTTTACCACATGTTTAGACTTAAATAACTTTCTCAGGATTTAATTCCTAACATCATGGTAGCTAGTTGAAAAAATAATACACATAAATTAAATTAAAAGAAAAAATACTTAATTTCATTCTTAAATATCCACAGTCATTTACTAACCAGATGTTTGTACTTGTTGGACATTACACAGTTTCTCAAATCTTAGAATCAGATTGGATGCTATAACCCTCATTTCCTGTTTCAAATTAATTCTCAAGTGGTACTTGTTTTTTATCGTATCAGTCATTAAAAACCCAGCTTCACAAAGATAGGACATCATCAAAAGGAAGGAAGCAAAGTTTGATGTTGAGACTGTGAACTACCACCAGCTAATACTTTGCTCAGTATTTAACAGGTATCTATTAATATTGTATTTCCCTTGAAATTTTAAAATAATTTGTGGCACTTTTTAAAATTTATTGAAATGCCCTGAGGTGCTTCCATGTAAAGTTTGGGAACTGTGGAGCTAAACTATTTTCTTTTTTTTTTTCTTTAACTATTTTCTAAATTACCCATACTTTATTCTGGAGTTAACTATGTCAAATGTTGGCTACTGGGATCTAAAACAACATGGATTACAAACTAAATTTGTTAAATCCTTGAGTTTTTATTAGCTGAAATCATTAAAAGAAGTATTTTCCTTTTTGAGAACAGATATTGGTACCACTTAGTCATTTAAGGATTTTTAAATTAAATGTTTTTTTTTTTTTCCCCTGAGAATATAGCTCAAATTTCAAGCAAAGTTCATTGAATGCAGAAAAGCAAAGAGGAAAGAATAAAAATAATCTCCAATCCCACCATTCAGGAATAGACATCACCAATATTTTTTTAAAGATTTTATTTATGTATTTGACAGAAAGAGATCATAAGTAGGCAGAGAGGCAAGCAGAGAGAGAGAGAGGAGTAAGCAGGCTCCCTGCCGAGCAGAGAGCCCAATGTGGGACTCGATCCCAGGACCCTGAGATCATGACCTGAGCTGAAGGCAGAGGCTTAACCCACTGAGCCACCCAGGCGCCCGACATCATCAATATTTGTGTGTATATGTATCCAGACATTTTTTTTCTTAATCATAGATGAATAGATATACACATTTTTATTATTAATTTTTAAATTTTATTTATTTATTTGACAGAGAGAGAGAGATCACAAGTAGGCAGAGAGGCGGGCAGAGGGAGAGGGGGGAAGCAGCCTCTCTGCTGAGCAGAGAACCCATTGTGGGGCTCAATACCAGGACCCCGGGATCATGACCTGAGCCGAAGACAGAGGCTTTAACCCACTGAGCCACCCAGGCACCCTTTTTTATTAATTTTTTATAAAAATGGTTTTATATCATCTTATAATGTACTTAATTCACTTAGTCACATAAACCATATATTTTAGGTATGTATATACACAAATATACACACACATAGACATATATATGTATTTGTAGGGAGATAGATAATATATATATATATATTTATGTAATATACACATATATATTCATCCCAATCCATATATTTCTATACATAGATATGTATAAAATGTGTGTGTGTACATTAGATGTGTGTGTGTATACATTAAAAACTTCCATGGCTGCATGGTATTCCAATTTTTCGTTGTACATTATACTACATTTCATTTAAGCAATTTCAGTTGTTGGATATTTGGATTATTTTGAGATTTTTTCATTATAATACACTAGGTACTAAAGTTTTCATAATCAAACAGTTGTCTGATTATTTTCTTAGGAAACATTATTTAAGTCAAATTACCTTAAGGGATATGTATATTAGAAATTCTTTGTATATTGCCAATTTTCTCTCAGAAAAATTTTATAAATTTTTATAAATTTATAAAATAACCCCAATAATTGTTTGTAAGTGACCCCAATAATATTTGTTCATAATTCAATCTCTCCTCATTTATTTGAAATGTTACTTTCACTATATAATAGTTAATGGCCACTTAGTTAAGTCTTTGCATTTTGCATGCTTTTCCATAAATCTTTTTGTCTACAGTGGCTCAGTGCTATGATTATTTATGTTTCCTTTACAGCTGACTTCAGTATACAATAATATGCTCCAACTACTCCCTCCGCATATTTTATTAATATGTTCTAGACCAATCTCATCTATTGCCATGCATTTCACCTGTAATGTTACCTTCATCTCCATCTTCACCTCTCATTAAAATGCCTTTAGATTTTAGCTGTAATTGAGTATCATTTATTAATTAATTTTGGAAGAGATCTGTGCAATACTGTTTTTTCATAGAGAATTGTATTTTCTGTCTACTTATTTCCTTTGATATTCCTTAAACATTTAAAAAAAATTTTAAACCTATTAAGCTTAATTAAATTTTTATATTTTTGTTTTTATTATGAATATCATTTCTCAGGTGTATTTTCTTAAGAATATCTATTTGGTTATAATTACTATATGTACAAAATTGTTTAAAAAATTTCAAACAAATCATCTTGCTAAACTAGTGTTTTGGCATTTGTACCTCTTATTTATTCTCATAATGTATACCAAATAATAAAACTAATACTGATCAAACTGATTTTTTATTTATTTTGGAATACATCTGGTATTTTAGCATTAAAAAAATCTGCAGTTAAAAAAATCTGCAGTTCATTTCATATAAGTACTTTTTCAATTTAAATTTTCTTCTATTACTAAAATTTTTATATTTTACTATTTTTATGAGAAGAGCCTTTTCAAATGTTTTGAGAATATCAATATACATCATATTTACTCCTTTGCCCTTTTAATATGAAGAGTTACTAGCATAATAGATCTTTAAAGAGAATATTGCTTTGCGTTGCTAGGATTAAACCTTTTAATCAGTGTATTATTCTTTTACTATATTGTGGGATTATACTCAATTTTCTATTAAGACTTTTGCATGTGTAATTCTAAATGAGTTAGTATTTTTTTCTCTTTCTGTTTTACCATTTTCAGATTCCAGTTTTTTTATATCACCTTTATAAAATGAATTAGGAAAGTCTATATCGCCTGATGCCACAGTAAGAGTTGGCAAATTATGACCCGCAGGCCAGCACCTGCCCACCACCTGTTTTCGTAAATAAAGCTGTATTGAAACACAGCCATGCCCATTGGATTACATGCTGTCTGTGTCTGCTTTCATCCTGTGGCAGCAGAGTTGAATAATTACAGCAGAGACTTCATGACTCTCAAAGCCACTATATTTTTATTATCTGACCTTTTACAGAAAAAGTTTGCTCTCCCTGGTCTAAGATAAAGTTGCTTAAGGTTTCACCATCCTTCAAAACTTGTACAGAACTCATCTGAAAAATTAAACGGCCCTTTGCTTCATTTTCTTGTGAGAGGATAGCTTTTTGAGTGTTCTTTTCTTTGTAATGCTTATTTCATGGGTGTTTTAACTGAAACTTCCTGACATTTTATGATTTAAATTGTTTGTGGCCAACCTAATTTTCTGGACTTTAATGTTAATTAGTTAAGATTGAACATATTCTCTTATAGTTTCAAAATGTACTTTTTTACATTTTGCTTTTCCTTTTTGAATAATGTATGTCTAAATAGTCTGTTTTTATTCTTGATCAATATTGTGAAGGTTGTCTACTTTATAGTTCTCCTAAAGAACCAATTATTGGTATTTATCAAAACTACTCTTGTCTATCTTATCTATTTTTTTAAAGATTTATTTATTTATTTATTTATTTGACAGAGATCACAAGTAGGCAGAGAGGCAGACAGAGAAAGAGGGGGAAGCAGGCTCCCTGCTGAGCAGAGAGCCCAATGCGATTCAGGGCTTGATCCCAGGACCCTGGGATCATGACCTGAGCCTAAGGCAGAGGCTTTAACCCACTGAGCCACCCAGGAGCCCTTATTTTATCTATGTTTAATGTATTTATATGATTATTATCTTTGTTAATGCCTTCCTCAAAACATTTTAAAGTATTTTATTGTCATTTTTTAGTTTCTTAAGTATAACAAATGCATAGCTGAGGTACTAAAATTTTTCCCTTTTTTCTTTTAAATTTTTTTTATTTATTTGTCAGAGAGAGAGAGTGAACACAGGCAGAGGCAGAGGGAGAAGCAGGCTCCCTGCCGAGCAAGGAGCCCAATGTGGGACTCGATCCCAGGACGCTGGGATCATGACTTGAGCCAAGGGCAGCTGCTTAACCAACTGAGCCACCCAGGCGTCCCAAATTTTTCCCATTTAAATATAAGTGCTTTTAAGGTTATATATATATTTTTGAGTACCATTTTGGCCAAATGCCACTTTCATTTTAGTTAATTTTTTGAAGAGTCCTAAAATTTTATGTTGATATAATCATCCACATGATGAAAATTAATTAATAATTTTACAGTATTACATCATTTGTTCTTTTTACTATTAATATTAATAATAAATTTAATAGAATTATGAATTTTTGAAGCCTAACATAATTTTTTTCCAAATATACTATTTATATATGGAAGAAAACATCTAATCCTTGTTTATAGGGTTCAACTGTCAGTATATATTACTGAATCAACTTGTTAGATTGTCTGTATCCCTATTTATGTTTGGAATAATTGATCTCTTTGATATAGCAATGGTATGTTAATTCCTCATACAATTTTTAATTTTGTGTTTTTCTAGACAGCTTCTAACGAGCTTTTAATTTTTTTATATGTTCTTCTGAAAAGCTTTTCATTTTTTATATGTCCCTGCCATATACATAAAGGCCCTGCTTAGATCTGAATTATGGTTTATAGGTTTTAACAGTAGAATATAAAAATCTTAGTTATGAGTTCTGCTTTCTGATATTAATATTACTCACATTTTACTTTCTATTTGCCTAATATATACTTTCCACATATCTATTATTATCCTTTTCAAAATATTAGTTTAGGTTTGATTCTTGTTACTATCAAATAGATAAAGGTTTCTTTTGATCATAAACTAAACTTACCTGCCTTTTAAAAGGAACTTTTAAGCCAGTCACCTATATTGTGATGACGGATGCTTTGATCTCACCTCCCTTATTTTATCTTACCTGTGGTTAAGACTTCCTAGGAGTGTTTTCTTTTCGTATCCTAACCTTTCCTAAGATGGTTAAATGTTCTTGGTCTTCCGTGGCCTACAGCCACTGTCCTCCCTTGTCTTCTGACTTGGAGATTTCACATTCTAATTACCTTCTCTCTACCATTATCTTTAAAAAGTTTAAATATACATTTTCATATTCCTTTATCAATTTCAAGAATGAAAATCTATCAATGGATTCTTCTTTAGGTCAGATGAATACTTTGGCAAGTCAATACTTTCCCATCTTCAGCATTTTGTTGAAATAATCTGAAAGTTTTGTTTTCTTAAAAAATATAGCTACTTTAATAATTATGTCTTTGTGTGTAATTTAGGCTCAAACACTAGATTAATGCTTAAGTGTATAGGCTTCACATATTTAACTGTTATTTATTGATTCCTTTCAATGTACCATGTTGTGAGATTCTAGTTATTATTGTTTTCCCATCATTCCACATGATATTTCCCTTTCTTGGCTGGTTGGAATACCTTTTCAAATCATTTTTATTCATTATTTCAGCAGAAATAGACTATAGGCTACAAGTAAAATTAAAAACTTAACTTGTCATTATCGCATTATAAAATTTCACTATGTGGTGCATTACCCCAACTACACTGAATTGTATTCTGGGTTTCCAAACAGCAGTACTTACCTGTTTAACCTCATACTTAGTTCTCTGTGGAAACACTGACGAAAAGTGATTGTCATATGGTTTATAAAATGACCATATGGAAATTCTGTGTTGTGATTAGAACAGAACTTTAAATCCATTTTGCAATCCCTTGGAAATCACTGTCTACCCAGCAGAAGCCTTTTGCTGCCGTCAAATGTCTCCTGATAAAACCACTCACCTAAAACAATTGGAAAGATTTGATCACCAGGAGCATGAAGATCAATTCTAGGTGTTTTGTTGTGGTTTTGTTTAAATGAACAGAAAATGCTCACTCACAGAGGGCCATCTTTTTGGTTGTACTTTTTCTAAAGGGCGGTGGGGGGGAGTATGTTTTAACCATGTTAAAACCAATTCTAGGTGTTTTAACCATATTAAAATCAATTCTAGGTGTTTCGTTACAGTTTTGTTTAAATGAACAGAAAATGCTCACTCACAGAGGGTCTTCCTTTTGGTTGTCCCTTTTTCTAAAGGAGGAGGGGAAAAGTATGTTTTAACCATGTAGAGTCATTTGCAAAGAACCCTTAATTATTTTTAAACTACATTTGTGAGTTTTTGATTCACACAGCATCCTGTAGGGTATGCTTTAACTAGTAACATTTATTTCCACATATATGTTTATCTGAGGTTGTTTTCTGATGGGAAAAAAAAAACCACTTTGATATTATAGAATTGAACTCTAATATTTTACATGAGAAGTCAAGCAGAGAGGGAGGAATGGATTTCAGCAAAGGCCGAAAGCTTAAAAGCAGCCAAGAGGATACCTGCTAGCAGGTTTTAGAACTCAGCACTACTGAGTGGTGATGAGTCACTACTGTGTTGGTGAGACCAGAATTATACGTCTCTGGTTGGGATGGGCATGGGAGATTCCAGGGATGAAGTTTCTGAGGTTGCCAAACTGTACATGTAGCATTTGAGGCACCTTACAGTAGAAATATTCATTTGACAATGGTCATATAAACATAAAAGGTAAAAGAAAAGCAAAGATATGGATTCAAACCCAAGGTTAAACAAGACCAGCAAAGGAGAGCACAGACAGACCAGCCACAGAGAGACCCATCGTTTTGTTGCAGATTTTGGTTTGGATGGCCTTAAAGTCGAGAAACAGGAGACTAGTTATTTCTATAGTGAGCATTTTTCAGAGAGAAGGACATTAGCATACAGTCTCAGAAAAAGGAGAGTATTTTCTGACCATCAGTTTTAAAAACCAATTTTCCTTCCTTTTTGGGGGTTGTTGGAACTACGTTGTAGAGAAGGCTTGCACTTCCAACCAACTTGCTCAGTATTCATCCTAACTCTAGGATCTAGAAGATGAGAGGTTGATAATGTGTAATTCATCACAGAGAGAATCTGAGGTTGGCAAAACTTAAATGTTATTCCTTCGTAGGTATATAGGCGAGTTCTACCATTTGCAGTGATGGGATACTAAAGTTAACTTGTTTCTGTGAACTTTATGGTAAACTGGTAAAAGCTAAGAATTTGTAGTTCAGAAGCCATTCTGGGATATTTGCCCCCTAAGTGTGAGAATAAGGGGAAGCAACACAGGCTATATAATGGACACAATGATTAATTATAGTTCAGTTTTGAAAAACCTCTTGTGAGGTGGAAAGCATTATATGCTTCATAATTATGATCCTTTTAGATAGTCACTGTTCTTCACAAAAAAAAAAAACAGAAAATAGTGTACAAGTCATGTCTTTTTGTAAAATATTTATTGCCAACATCATTTTTTGGTTATATTTTTCTCCAGTTGTCTTACTAACTGCTTTCCATGGAGAATTGAGTTCTTATCAGTATAAATTGTGTCTTTTCTTGGCTAATGCTCTGTCTGCACTGTGCTTTAGAAATCACCATCACAGAGTTGTGTTTCACAGAACAATATTGCAACAATAAAGAATTGATTTAATTGAGTTTATGTAACAAAATATAGCAGTAACACGTGACTGAAATTGCTAGTAACATGTAATGGTAAAATGTGACTGAAGTAATGAGTAATATATGAGATAGAGATAAAGCTCCTTCCACCGTCTTTTATTAAAATGCCAAAAGACCTTTTCTAGTTATCTCTGTTGTCAGCATATTTTTAAAAAACAACATTACAAATTTTAGATTTTGTGTTTATGATAGAGACAGATTTCAAAATGGCCCAGGCATATATTATTATATTCACTGAAGATGTATCTCAGAGGAAAACATTTGCTTTTTCTACTTTTGTGAACTTTCTTTGTTCATTACACAATCTAGATAACAGTATGTAATGAGGTATTAGTCCTTGTTCTCCTTTGTTTTTTGTTTCATGATGTATTTTCCTTTAGGGACTCATTAGGTTGTTTTATTGTTACGCATTATATTTTTCCTTTAAAGAGAATGGGAAAAGGTTGCATTGTGCTCTTGAACTTATCGCTAGATTTTCTAAGAAAATTATGGCATGAAGGAATGATTATGTTACTAAAATATCCTTGTGATTACTTCATCTGTTACTGTACTGAGTGGCCTAAGAACAAATTTTTCTATTAAAACCTCCTATTTTATATATTTTCTATAATGAGCATCAGAAACCCATGATTCTTCTTCACGCTCTGAAGACAAGTTTCTATTCCATAGAGTATTTTTTTTCTTTAAATTGTTTTCACTGTTTAGAAATTAGCTCAACTCTTCCCAGTTACCTCCACTATTTGAGTTTAAATAAACTAACAAAGGGGAGCCCTTTACTAGGATACTTTTGTTCAGAAATTTTGTCAAGAATATGGCAAAAAAAAAATGTGTGTCACAGAGGTCTTCTTTCCTCTCAATAGAGTTCTAAAATAACCTTTGTTCTATTTCTTTCAGTGTGATGTATACTGGAATAATACTATTCTGACTTCAAATCAATTTTTGTGTATTTATATTTATAAATGCCTTATACTTCATTCAGAGAGTGTATAATGCATTTTCAAGTATTGCACATTTCATGAAGAGTGTGCCCTGCCGAGCTACTTCCTGTTTTAGTAAGTATAGACCAGTTACTGTTGAGGACTTATTTTATGCCAGACACTGGGCTTGAGAGCTTTGCGTAATTTATCTCATTTAATCCCTACACTAACCTTATGAGTTAGGGATTATCCACCTTATATCTATAAGGAAACTGAGACTGACCTGCATTACATAGTTCCCTCTTGTCACAGAGCTGTGTCAGAATTCAGCCCTATGTCTACCTGGTAACAGAGTCTGTGCTCTTTGCCAGCAGTCTAGCAAAGAGTCTGTTTTGCCTGATGGTGAATCAGCCGTGGGTCTATATTATTTCCCTATTTTACTGAGCTGTGGAGGTATCGACCAGGTCATTTTTGAAGCAGATGACGTCTGGGAAGGAGTCTGACCAAGGGTAAGGGAGAAGGCTTTGGGAGGCCATTCGAGGCCACGTAGAGCCTATAGTCACCTGTGGCCGAGCAGGCTACAGGCAGAGGGCAGAATATGGGTATAGTGGCCCCAAGCAACAGAGTTACCCAGTACCTTTCACTGCAACAATAGACAAATAGGGAGATGAAGTTCTTGTACTAGATTCTTACATTGTTCTAGCCATTGCTGGAAATAATAAATATTGCTCACTACATTTTTCAAGTGCTTGCAGATTTTGTTGTAATAGTTAAAATACAAATTTATTTTAAAGTTTATTGAGTTTTGTGTTTAAATATTCCCTCAGTTGATAGATGCTAATATCCCTAGTTAATAGATATAATTAAATTTAAGTTCAGAAATGTGTTGACATTAAAATGTGTTCTCAACTCAGAAATGTTAGGAGCCACAGCACTACTGGATTCATGCAATCCTGAACACTTAGTGAGAGCTTACTGTTTTGCCAGTCATTCAAATAAACACTTTAAATGCACAATCTCATTTAACCTTATAATAATCTAGGTGGTAAATTCTCTTGTTATCCTGTTTTTCAGATGTAGAAACTGAAGCTCAAGTTCCAATTTCTAAATCCCACCTATCATAATACTCTCATAGACATTAAAATGGGTAACAAATTTAAAATAGCACACTTTAAGTCAAAGGCAATAAAAGTTAACCAATTATTGTTAGTAGTTGTAATAATGGTAGTAGATTGTTACTAATATTGGCTCTATGGAAGATATAATGTCTTATTTTATTTGTAAAATTTATGGATAACTTATACCTTACCTCTTCCAAAAGAAGGGAAAAAAGTTAACAAAGTTCTTAAAAGACATCTTGTTATGTCTGGAGGGTAAATGGAATCACATTACATTTAAAGAAAAAGAACAAAAGACTTGAAAGGAGTTTTGTGCTTTTAGAATATGTTTTAGGTCATGGTCCAAGAGTTGGGAGACACCTATTTGAGCCCGTCTGCCATTGTTTTAATGTTTTTGTAGTTTTGTTGGTATGTGGGATTGGGGGGAGGCTGTCCAAATTAAAGTCATGGAAATTGATGGCATATAATCGAAATGTAGTACATGGAAAAACATTTCTGTATTAGATTAGTCAGTAATTAAAACTTATTCTGAATTAGTATTAATCCAATTAATGTGTTTAGACTGCTTCATGGAAGGTAGATATTATAGTCACTAGCTAATAGGAACATTCAAACGTTTAAGAATTATCATGAATAGAGGCTGGATAGAAAATAATATGGTTGTTGAACTTCAGTATTCTAAAAACGATCCTTAATAACCACATTCAGCCACTAATAGCTACATGCAAACGATAATCTCCACTTGTCCTTTCAATTTTTCTCTTACTTGTAGATTTAATTACTTGTCTTCCATCCCTAAAAAATTGAAAGAAAAAAAATGTGAGTTTAGGGTGAAGGAACCCTTTTGTTTGCCACCTCACCAAAGAACTATCAGGCCTCAGCATCATTTGTCCAAAGAACACAAGAAAATGCTTTGATTATCATTGGTGTTCAATTGCTCAATAAACCTTTGAAAGAGAGAATGAGAAAGGGATGAATCCAGCCGTGATTTAATAATTCAGTAGAGTTACAAAGTGATTTGTTTTACTGTATTTTATTTTTAGCCTCAAATTTTTATTTTAATTTCGAAGGTAATATTTCCAGCTAAATTCTAGTCTCTATTTTTGAGTATTAATTTCTTTCCACTTTACTAACATAATACGTGAGCATTGTAGGAAATTTGTAAAAATACAGAAAAGCACAAAGATAGAAATAGAATTTTTTTTCATAATTCTATTACTCTATAAAATACAATATTGTGCTTTCAGGAATATTATCTGTATACATGGCTATGTATTCTATACATAATATTTATCCTTTTAATATCCTACCTATTGTTTGCAATATGAAATTATATTAATTTATATAATATTTTAAATTTTTAAAATTTTAAAATATTTAAAAGAATTTTAAATACATCGAACCATATTTTATTATATTAGAACAGTTGGCTATTTAAAGAATTAATGATAGGATTCATTCTGTGATGTGTATGGTCAGCCCAAAATTGTCTTTGTGATATTCTTAAATGTACATTTTTTAAAAAGTATACTAGTAAGGAGTAAAATATTTTAAATTTATTGCTATACAAAATGAGGTTTTCTAGGCAAAATTTGCACTGGTGATGATTAAATAGTTTTATCACAACCATGCTTCTGAACCCAGAAATAAATGCATATAAATATACCCAACTAATGTTCAACAAAGGTAGAAAATCAGTTCAATGAAAAAAGTGTCTTTAAGAAATGGTGCTAGGATAATTGGACAGCTGTAGCCTTCCAAATGAACTTCACACTAAAACTTTTCCTCTGCAAATGAGCTCGTTAAGGAAATAAAAGACAAATCACTACTTGAGAGGAAATATTTCCTAATCCTATATCCAGCAAAGGACTCATAACTGTAATATATATAAACAGTATATAATATACTTACGTATATTCTCTCTAAATTCAACAATAAGAAAACAAAAAATCCAACTGAAAAATGATGAAAAGATTCAGACATTTCACTAAAGAATACATACGAGTGGTAAATTAGCTCCTGAAAAGATGTTCAACGCCATTTCCTATTAGAGAAACACAAACCGAAACCACAGTGCGATGTCGTTACGCATCTACTGGAATACCGAAAATAGAAGGCAACGCCGAATGTTGTCAAGGATGTGAAAGTATTAAATCACTCATATTTTGCTGGCAAATGGTAAAGCCACTCTGGAACTGAGTCTGGCAGTTTCTTTATCAAAAACATGTATAATTGCCACACAACAACGATTATACTCCTGGGAATTTATCTTATGCAGAAGAAAACATGAAAACCTATAGACGAAGGTCCATAGCAGTTTTATTTGTGATTGCCCAAAACTGGAAACAACTCAAATATCCTTCAATGGATGAATAGTTACAGCCATGTCAATACGATTCAGCAATAAAAAGGAACAGACATTTGATACATGCAACAACTTGGATGGGTCTTAAGGGCATCATACAGGGTGGGGGTGGGAGAACCAGTACCAACATGTTGCATACTGCATGATCCTTGAAATGGCACAATTACGGAGGTAGAGTTCAGGTATGCGGTATGGGGGTGCCAGAGTAATGGGGAAAGGGAGGAAGGGATGACTGTGAAGGGCAACATGGAGTTTCTTTTCGTGATGGAACAGGAATCTGCACATGTGAAAAAAATCACATAGAATTATACATAGAGACATTTTTTAAAAATGAGTGCATGCAAAAATATCAACTGTGTCTTTTCACTGGGTCAGTAGTGACTTCTCATTTGTATTTTTAGTTTTGTTTTTTGTTGGTACTTTTTATATTTTTTAGCCTATTAACTGTTAGCATCTGTTGTTTCTATAATCTTAAAAAAAAATCATTTAATGAATACTTTTTAAGAAAAAAAAGAACATGTTCCTCAGGTTGGGCTCAGATTACAATTAAAGAAACCCAACAGGGTGAGAGGTAAGATGGCAGAGGAGTAGGGCAACCCTAAACTTGCCTCCTCCCTCAAACATAGCTAGATAAATATCAAATCATTCTAACGCCCCCAAAAAATTGCTTGGAAGACTTAGGGAAGAAAACTGCATTTCTACAAACCAGAAAAATGACTGTGAAAGGTAGGAACCTCAGAGTTGATCTGCATGAGTAAAGAGCTGTGGGCACTGCCTAAGGGCCGGAGGCTTGACTGCAGAAGGAGTAGTGAGAAATAAGGAGGAGAGAAGAGAAACAGTGAGCGGAAGGGTAAATGAAAACACATGCAGAGGACTGCACAAGGAAACTATTCCCCGAAACCACTGATGGGGAAAAATGAGAGGTTACAATACTACTTGTTTTCTTTAAACAGTGGAGTGCCGGTTCTCAAGTTTTAGAAGTCTGCTATATTGGCAGGGCCTGCAGAGGGAGAGCCAGGCTGAGCCCCAGCACCTGGGCAGCCTGAGGATCCCCAGGGTCACATGGGGAGAGGCAGTCCCCTGCTTGGAACGCAGTTGGTAGAGGTGATAGGCCTCTCCATGGGCGAAGAAGCCTGTGGGTGCCATCAAGCTACCCGGCTCACCAGTATAGGAGCAAAGACACAGGTTGAGGACAGCAATCCCTGGCCCCGGCTGTGTGTTGAGATTTACCATAAAGTCCAAACCATGGCACAGTTATACCATTACTTTCTGGGAAACACTGACCACAGTATGGACTGCATTTGGGAGATGTGATACAGCCTCTCTGCGGGCAAAGGACCCTGCAGTCACCATGGAACTGTCCTACTCACCAGTTTAGGAACAAAGACACAGTTGGAGGGTGGCAAACCCTGGCACTGGCAGTGTGGTGCAATTTACCGTAAACTCCGAACTACTCCAAAGTCTCTCTGCTTTTGTCTGGGACAAGCCAGCCCCAGCCACAACTGGGAGAGACCCTCCCCCAGAGGATTAGCGTGGGTCTTCCCTGAGGGGTCTCTGACGTGTGCAATTTTGAAACACAGCCATGCCTGAGATAAAACGCAGGAGTGTTGCATGGCTTGGCAGGCAGACAGCTAAGACACAGGACAGGATGAAGGCAGAGCTCTGACAGAAACCAGGGACACAGGAGGGGGTCATTGTTTGCACATCTGTGCAGACTTACTAAAGAGGGGTGGCATGCATTTCCCACTCCAGAGAGGAGAAAATGGGAGAAGACGTTTTCTCCCCTGCACCCAACAGCTTGATCCACCTGAGTGAGCTAAATACTGCCAAGTGGAGAACGGAGCTGCTATACCAGTTCCGGTTTCCTGCCCCTGCAGGCCCATCTCTGGTACAGCAATTCCATCTGTCAATCAGAGCAGCAGGCCCCTCCCCCAGGAGACCTGCATAAACCCGGAACACATCAAGTATACTGATCATAGAGTGATGCCAAGCTTCAGCTCTAGGGCAAATGGTATCTATTCTACTTTGGGTTTTATTTGTTTGTTTTTGGGTTTTTTGGTTTTGTCTTTGTTTTTGGTTGGTTTTGGGTTTTTTTTGTTTGTTTTTGGTTTTTTTTTTTTGGATACAGAAAGCAATTATTTTGTTTATCATTTATTTTAGGTTATATATGTACTTTTAATTTTTTTCTTTTTTTTCTTTTCTTTCTACATTTTTCCCTTCAAGTTTGTCCTAATAAGCAAACCAAAACACACGTAGGATCTAGCTTCCTTTATGTATTTTTTTTCAATTTTTCAGTTTTTATTTTGTTTTATTTTGCTTTTTTTCCTCCTCCAAAATGACAAGTCAGAGAAATTCACCCCAAAATAAAGAACAGGAAGAAATGACAGCCAGAGATTTAATCAATACAGATATAAGTAAGATGTATGAACTAGAATTTAAAACAACAATGATAAGGATACTAGCTGGACTGGAAAAAAGCTTAGACGACACTAGATAATACTTTACTGCAGAGGTAAAAGAACTAAAATTTAGTCAGGCTGAAATTAAAAGTGATAACCTGAGATGCAACCAGAATGGATGAAATATGAATGGATGCCATAAGAACAGGGATGGATGAAGCAGAAGAATAAATCAGTGATACAGAAAATAAAATAATGGAAAATAGTGAAGCTGAAAAGAAGAGGGAAACAGAGGTAATAGCTCACAAAGGTAGACTTAGGGAACTGAGCTAATTATTATTTTTTTTAACTAATTTTTTTGACACAGAGCGAGAGAGAGCAAGAGAGGGAACACAAGCAGGGGGAGTGGGAGAGGGAGAAGCAGGTCTCCCGCCAAGCAGGGAGCCCAATGTGGGGCTCAGTTCCAGAACTCTGGGATCATGACCTGAGCCAAAGGCAGACCCTCAGCAACTGAGCCACTCAGGAACCCCTGAGCAACTTATTAAAACAGAATAATATTTGTATAACAGGAGTCCCAGAAGATGAAGAGAGAGAAAAAAGAGCTGAAAGTTTATTTGAAGAAATTATAGCTGGAAATTTCCCTATCAGGGGAAGAATATAGGCATCAAAATCCAAGAAGCACAGAGAATTCCCATTAAATTCAACAAAAAATGACCATCACTAAGGCATATCAGAGTCGAATTCACGAAACACATAAAGAAATCATCCTGAAAGCAGCAAGGGAAAAAAAAAGTCCTTAACCTACCAGAGAAACAGATCAGATTCACAGCAGATCTGTCCACAGAAACTTGACAGGCCAGTAAAAAGAGGCAGGATATATTCAACAGGCTGAATGGGGAAAATAAACAGCCAAGAATACTTTGTCCAGCAAGGCTGTCATTCAGAATAGGAAAGATAAAGAGTTTCCCAGACAAACAAAAACTAAAGGAGTTTGTGATCACTAAACCAGCCCTGAAAGAAATAAGGGGACTCTTTAAATGGGGAAAAAAAGAGCAAAAGCAGCAAAGACTAGAAAGGACCAGAGAACGTCTCAAGAAAAACCAACTCTACAGGTAACACAGTGATGCTAAATTAACTCTGAATGTGAATGGATTAAATGCTCCAGTCAAAAGACATAGAGTATCAGAGTGGATAAAACAAAAAGACCCATTATTTTGCTCCCTAGAAGACACTTATTTTAGACCTAAAGACACCTATAGATTTAAAATGAGGGGATGGGTGGGGCACCTGGGTGGTTCAGTCAGTTGAGCATCCAGCTCTTGATTTCAGCTCAGGTCATGATCTCAAGGTCCTGAACCGAGCTCCATGTTGGGCTCTGTGCTCAGCTCTGAGTCCACGTGTCTCTCTCTCCCTCTGACCCTCCTCCAGCTTGCTGTCTTTTTCTCTCTCTCTAAGATAAATAAAGAAATCTTTTAAAAGAAAAAAAGAAAAGAAAAAGGGAAAAAAAAGAAAGTGAAGGGATGGAGAACCATCTATCATGCTAATGGACATAAAAAAAAAAAAAAGCGAGAATAGCCATACTTATATCAGACAAGTTAGAATTTAAAACAAACACTGTAACAAGAGATGAAGAAGGGCATTGTATCATAATTAAGGAGTCTATCGATCAAGAAGATCTAGCAATTATAAATATTTATGCTCCCAACTTGGGAGCAATCAAATCCATAAATCAGTTAATAATAAAAGAAGAAACACATTGATAATACAATAATAGTAGGGGACCTTAATACCCCACTTACAGCAATGGATAGATCATCTAAGCAGAAAATCCACAAGGAAACAATGCCTTTGACTGGATAGAGTTAACAGATATATTCAGAACATTTCATCCTAAAGCAACAGAACACAAATTCTTTTCAAGTGCACATAGGACATTCTCCAGAATAGATCACATACTGGGTCACAAATCAGGCCTTGACAAGTACAAAAGATTGAGATCATACAATGCATATTTTCAAACCACAATGTTATGAAACTTGAATTCAACACAAGAAAAAATTTAGAAAGACCTCAAATACATGGGCATTAAAGAACATCCTACTAAAATGAATGGGTTAACCAGGAGGAAATTAAAGAAGAATTTAAAGAATACATGAAGCAAATGAAACAAACAAACAAACAAACAAAAAAAAAAACCAGAACAGTCCAAAACCTTTGGGATACAGCAAAGACAGTCCTTAAGAGGGAAGTATATTGCAATATGGGCCTACCTCAAGAAGCAAGAAAAGTCTCAAGTATACAATCTAACCTTACACCTAAAGGAGCTAGGAAAGGAAGAGCAAATAAAGCCTAAAGCCAGCAGAAGGGAAATAACAAAGATTAGATCAGAAATAAACAATATAGAAACAAACAAAAAACAATAGAACAGATCAATGAAACTAAGACCTGGTTCAGCAAAAGAATTAATAAAATTGATAACCCCCTAACCAGACTTATCAAAAAGAAAGGACAAAGGACCCAAATAGATAAAATCACTAATGAAAGAGGAGAGATCACAACCAACACTACAGAAATACAAGTATAAGATAATACTATGAAAAATTATATGCTAACAAATTGGGCTACCTCGAAGAAATGGACAAATACCTAGAAACTTACAAACTATCAAAACCGAAACAGGAAAATATAGAAAATGTGAACAGACCCAGTTTAACTGAATTTGAATCAGTAATCAAAAATCTCCCAACTAACAAAAGTCCTGGGCCAAATGACTTCCCAGGGGAATTCTATCACATTTAAAGAAGAGTTATACCTATTCTCAAACTGTTCCAAAAAACAAAAATAGAAGGAAAACTGCTAAACTCATTCTATAAAGCCAGCATTACCTAGATTCCAAAGCCAGACAGAGACCCCAATAAAAAGAATTACAGGCCAGTATTCCTGATGAACATGGTTGTAAAAATTCTCAATAAAACACTAGCAAATCGAATTTGACAGTACATTAAAAGAATTATTCACTGTGATCCAGTGGAATTTATTCCTGGGCTATATAGGTGGCTCAATATTCACAAATAAATCAATATGGTATACTACATTAATAAAAAAGAAAGGATAAGAACAATATGATCCTGTCAATAGATGCAGAAAAGACCGTTTGTCCAAATAGAGCATCTATTCTTGGTAAAAACCCTCAGCAAAGTAGGGATAGACAGAACATACCTCAACATCATAAAGTCCACACATAAAAGACCCACAGCCAGTATCATCCTCAATGGGGAAAAAACTAAGAGCCTTTCTTGTACAGTCAGAAACAAGACAAGTATGTCCACTCTCACCACTGCTATTTAATATAGTTTTAAAACTCTTAGCCTCAGCGCTCAGACAACAAAAACAAATAAAAGGCATCCAAATCAGCAAGGAAGAAGTGAAACTTTCACTATTTGCAGATGACATGTAGAAAACCTGAAAGACTCCACCAAAAACTTGCTAAAACTAATACATGAATGTAGCAAAGTGGCAGGATACAAGATCAACATGCAGAAATCTGTTGCTTTTCTATACACCAGTAATGAAACAGCAGAAAAAGAAATCAAGGAATCAATTCCATTTGCAATTGCACCAAAAATAAAAAGATACCTAGGAATAAACCTACCTGAAGAGGTAAGAGATCTGTACTCTTAAAAGTATAGGACACTTATAAAAGAAGTTGAAGAAGACACAGAGAAATGGAAAAGCATTCCATGCTCATGGATTGGAAGAACAAACATTGTTAAAATGTCTATATTACCCAAAGCAATCTACACATATAATGCAATTCCTTTCAAAATAGCAACAGCATTTTTCATAGAGCTAGAACAAACAATCCTAAAATGTGTATGGAACCAAAAAAGACCTGGATAGCCAAAGCAATCCTGAAAAAGAAAAACAAAACTGGAGGCATCACAATTCCAGATTTCAAACTATATTACAAAGCTGTAGTCATCAAGACAGTATGGTACTGGCACAAAACAGACACATAGATCAATGGAATTAAATAGAAAACCCAGAATTGGACCCACAACTATATGGTCAATTAATCTTCAACAAAGCAAGAAAGACTATCCAATGAAAAAGAGACAATCTCTTCAACAAATGGTTTTGGATAAACTCAACAGCAAAATGCAGAAGAGTTAAACTGGATCACTCTCTTACACCATACACACAAATAAGTTCAAAATGGAGAAAGACTTTAATGTGAGATGGGAAACCATCAAAATCCTAGAGGAGAATACATGCAGGAACCTCTTTGACCTCAGCCACAGCAACTTCTTTCCAGACCTATTGCCAGAGGCAAGGGAAGCAAAAGCAAAAATGAACTCTTGGGACTTTGTCCAGATAAAAAGCTCTTGTACAACAAAGGAAACAATCAACAAAAGTAAAAGATAGCCTACAGAATGGGAGAAGATATTTGCAAATGACATATCTTATAAAGGGTTAGTATCCAAAATCTATAAAGAACTCATGAGGGACGCCTGGGTGGCTCGGTTGGTTAGGCGGCTGCCTTCGGCTCAGGTCATGATCCCAGCATCCGGGATTGAGTCCCACATCGGGCTCCTTGCTCGGCAGGGAGCCTGCTTCTCCCTCTGCCTCTGCCTGCCACTCTGTCTGCCTGTGCTCACTCTCTCTCTCTCCCTCTCTCTCTGACTAATAAATAAATTAAAACAAAACAAAAAAAATTTAAAAAAAAATTAAAAAAGAACTCATGAAACTCAAAACCCCAAAAACAAATAATCCAGTTAAGAAATGGGTAGAAGACATGAATAGAGACTTTTCCAAAGGGGACATCCAGATGGCTAACAGACATGTGAAAAGATGCTCAACATCACTCGTCATCAGGAAAATGCAAATCAAAACCACAATGAGCTACCTCCTCATACCTGTCAGAATGGCTAAAATTAAGAACACAAGAAACAACAGGTATTGGCAAGGATGCAGAGAAAGGGGAACTTTCTTACACTGTTGGTGAGAATGTAAACTGGTGCAGCCACTCCAGAGAATAGTAAAAATAGTTAAAAATAAACCCACCCTATGATCCAGCAATTACACCACTAGGTATTTACCCAAAGGATACAAAAATACAGTTTTAAGGTTTACATGCACGCCGATGCTTATAGCAGCAGTATCAACAATAACCAAACTATGGAAAGAGCCCAAATGTCCATCAACTGATGAATGAATAAAGAAGAGGTGGTATATAGATATACATACAGATATATAAATATATAATGGAATATTACTCAGCCATCAAAAAGAATGAAATCTTGCCACTTGCAATGATGTGGATGGAGCTAGAGTGTATTTTATTTTAAGCAAGTTAAGTCAGAAAAGGTAAATACCATATGATCTCACTTTATGTGGAATTTAAGAAGGAAGACAAATGAACATATGGAAAGGGGGGATGAAAGGGGAGAAGGAAACAAACCATAAGGGACTCCTAACAATAGAGTTAGTCTCAGTCAACTGAGGGTTGATGGAGGGATGTGGGTGGGGAATGGACCAGATGGGTGATGGGTATTAAAGAGGGTATTGTTCTGATGAGCACTGGGTGTTTTATGTAAGTGATGAACCATTGAATTCTACTCCAGAAACCAATATTGCACTGTATGTTAACTAAGCAAAATTAAAAAAAAAAAAAAAAAAGAAAGAAAATTTTAAAAAAAAAGGGAAGTAAAAGGAAACCCCACAGCCAGCTGCCTGGCAGTTCACAAATCCACAGGATAAACACATTCTCCTGGAACATCAGTTTTACTTGGGAACTTTTTACATTTTTTTAAAAAGATTTATTTATTTATTTCAGAGAGAAAGCATGGGAGGAGGGGACAGGCAGAGGCAGAGACTCTTCAAGCAGATTGGGGCTCCATCCTATGACCATGAGATCATGACCTGACCCGAAACCAAGAGTCAGACGCTCAAAGGATTGAGCCACCCAGGTGCCCCACCTAGAACATTAGATTTAGTTGAAAACTGGGGATAGAAGATATGTGAGAGGAACTTTATTTTCACATTAAACCAGCATGAATATTTTGTGTAGTAGAATGTGAAATGCATATGTATTTTTGATACATAACAGATGATAACCAAGAGATGTCTTGGATGAAGTAAGTGCCTTAGGGCTACACCCCCAGAGCCCTGAGGGTTCTTGTGCATTTCTCACTGTATTTATTCTTCTCTTAGATAAGAAAGTATAAGAAAGAAAGCACTCCTTTAGCATGTATACTCATAGAACTTAATGATGCCTTAAATGCTAAGACTTTTGTGATTTCTGTCCTTCATTTGGCATGTATTGGGAATGTCACACCAGCTCTGCATCATAGACCCAGCATAATTCTCAGCCTCAGGAGTTCCACAGAGTGTAGATCAAAGTTACTAGCTCACTAGAGAAAGAGGAGGGTAATAAAAAATAATAATAACTGTATGATTTTAGCAGATATGAAGCTAATTCCACCAACATAGATGGGCAAGAAATATCACATTTTTTGATTATCTCTAAACTAACTTCTACTCCTGGTCTTTATCTCATTGGTTTGTCAGGCAATTTTGGCTCAGTCATTCTGGTGCTTCCCCACCAAACCTGTATCACCACTGCTCTGTCTTTGTGCCTGAATTCTGGTGTTTTGTTTGTTTGTTTGTTTGTTTTGTTTTGTTTTCAGCAGTCCTAAGGCCTCAGGGGGGTTCTTTCATAGCTCTCTGGATACCCTCACTCACGAAGCGCACTGTCTCAATCCTCAGGCTTCTTTCAGGTTCATGACCATGGTGCTCCCTTTACCTCAGGCATAGGAGGAGCAAGTCCAGCTCCTTGGGGCACTTTAAGCCCTACCTTTTGAGGTTCACCACATCTTCTATGCTTCCAGAAAGCCAGGCACAGATATTTCACAGGTGTCCTCATCAACAATTGTACATCTCAGCTCCACCAGAAGCCTATTCCCTAAGGCTAACATTTATTTAAAACATACTATATACCAGGCATCGCATATAAAAGCCGTATCACTGGTAACTCATTTATCCTTACAAAACTCCATGTGGTAGATACCATTATTATCCTACTTTGTAGATGAGAAAGCAAGCACGGAGTTCAAATAAATAAGTTTAGATAAACAATAAACATGTACTATTTCATTTAACTGTATGTTTGTGGGTATTTTTCCAATTAAATTTAACTACTCCCCAGTTGAAAAAATATACATTATAGTTGGTTGAGTAGTATTTATTTTATAGTTGGTCTAGTTTGCTAAGTCTGCATCTGAATAAATAGAAATAGAGATTGTAAATATAGAGGTTATTCACTCATACAATCTTTTTTTCAATTTTGGGGTTTTTGGGGGGGGGCTTATTTTCCTGCAAAGATTGGAAGCTCTCAGGTGATCCTCTTTCTTAAACTCCATCTAATTTCTTGTGATACTTAATATATATGTATTTGTAATATCCATCAGCTAGAACTGCTACTTTGTGTTCAGACAAAGCTTCAGGGCAGAAGCAGCTCCAGCTTTTGCAAAAAAGCAAATCCTGCAGCACAAGGGGAAGCCTATAATCATATCTTCCTGTCTTCAAATATGAAATATAAATCAACATTAGATAAATTCTTGATAATTTTGCTAATGTTACTGTGCTCCAAATTTACGGCTCCCTTTCTTTTGTGAAACAGTGAGTTGACAAGATTATAAAATAAGGCCATTTGTAAGCAATATTTTCATTTCCTTTGTTCTTTTTAAATGGACACAATGTTAAGTTTAATGCACTGAGAGATGTGTACTCATGTACACTTCTTAAATAATTTGAAGTGAGGATGATACCCTTTTAGAATGTCTTACATAGTATTTGTGTGGGTGTTAAAGAACTATGTATGCATAAACCAAAAGATATGGCAAGGCCCTGACATGATTACATTTTGAAGGTTCATTAACAATATCCTTAGAGTACATCATAGCCTTAATATGTACACTTGAGAATTGGCTGGTTTTCAATTTAGTTTAATTTCCTGAATAGTAATGTACTCTTTCATTTGATGTACTTTGCAAACGGGGAGTGGGTTAGCATTGGATTAGAAGGAAAAAAAGTCCACTCTAATCAGCTCCATCATGTTAGCATTGTGGCCAGACTTTGCCAGACAGTCCTAAATGTCTTAGTATTTTACATCTGAATGTGCCTTGGCCTCCCACCTAGCTTAACCTTAAACAAAACTGCCCTTTTGAAGTCTCTGGTGTCCTTGCAGAATTGCTGACTAACCTCCATTACCCTTACCCTGCAAGGTCTCTTTCTTTTAAAGGAGCTTTAGAGCAGCTGTAGGTATTTTTTATGGAATCAATGATTCTTCAGGTTTAATCACTTGTCTTCCAAAATAAAAGAATTTGCCTTCAATTGTTAAAACACAAAGACACGGCCATGATGCTTGCCTAACTTAATCACTCCTGTTTTTGTATGACTCATGACTTGTTAGAAAGCTGATATTGTTAACGTTTCCTGTAGATGGGCCTCCACTTTCTACCAGATGAATTTTGAAGAAACCAGCTGGATTCTGATCAGCAAAACCGCACCCATTAAAGATAAATATCTCTGAATCATAACATTTTCATTTTCCTGTTAGAACAACTAGCCTTACACTTCAAGGCTGAGGACATCTACCTGAACGCATCTCCTGATTATGTTTGATCACCAGCTCACACAAATAGAAGACAGGAGGTCACTGAGTCAGCTCTGCCCCCAGGGCTGCCTCCATAGTTCAGGCCCTAGGACCTTTCCTGGGCGAGTTTCACAGGTTTTCCTGCACTACGGCTTTGGGGATTTAAATATTCTCCCTGATATGATCCAGTTCCTTATGACTAAACAAGGCTCGCTTCCATCAAAACCCATTCATTTCCTTTTGTTTTATCCTCTTGAGATGGAAGAAAACAGTCTGATTTTAATAAGAGCATATCTCCATCTTGAGGTTGGCCGTTACTAAACTTTTTCCCTATCCCTCTCCCCTGCCGTAACTTAATTTGTATCTCATTTCAGCGGGGCCCATTTAGATAGTACCACAGTAAGATGACTTGAGAAGTACCCTTGTGAGATTTCTAAGCCACTGAAGATGTGTTTTGTTGTCACCTCCAGAGAGGTGTAAATGTAAATTACAGGCCAGGTACAGTTTGAAGAGTAAACTCTTGTAGTGGCTTGAACTAGAAACTATTACCCCAGGCTTGGTAGCAACCTACTGGCCAGGTAACTGTTGCCAGGTCCTTAGGGTCTAAATCCCTCTTTCCTCATTAACAAGACAAAGATACTCTAATTCATTACTTTACTTTAGTAATACTTCATTAACATTTTCCAACATATTGGCTAGTATTTTTTTAAAGACTTTATTTTTTTAGAGTAGTTTTATGTTCATACCAAAATTGAGAAGGAAGTACAGAGATTTCGCATATACTCTCTACCCCCACACATGTACAGCTTCCCCCCTTATCAACATACCCATCAGAGTGGTTACATTTGTTACAACTGATGAATCTACATTGCCACATTGTGATCACCCAAAGCCCATAATTTATCTCTGGATTCATTCTTGGCATTGTACATCTGTTGGTTTGGACAAAATGTATAATGACATGTATCTGGGGGCGCCTGGGTGGTTCAGTGGGTTAAATCCTCTGCCTTCGGCTCAGATCATGACCCCGGGGTCCTGGGATCGAGCCCCGCATCGGGCTCTCTGCTCAGCAGGGAGCCTGCTTCCTCCTCTCTCTCTGCCTGCCTCTCTGCCTACTTATGATTTCTGTCAAATAAATAAATAAAATCTTTTAAAAAAATGACATGTATCTGTCACTATGGTATCATACAGAGTAGTTTCACTGCCCCCCAAATCCTCCGTGCTCTGCCCACTCAACCCTCCTTCCTCTCCCCCAGCCCCTGGAGAGGACTGATCTTTTCTACTGTCACCATCATAAGTTTGGCTTTTCCAGAATGTTATATAGTGGGAATCATGGATTATGTAGCCTTCTCAGATTGATGTCTCTCACTTGGTAATAAGCATGTAAGGTTCTTCTCTTTCTTTTGATGACTTGCTGGCTTGTTTCTCTTTTAGCACTGAGTAAAATTCCATAGTCTTGATGTACCACAATTTATATATCATTTTGCCTGCTGAAGGATACTTTGATTGCTTCCAAGTTTTGGCAATTAGGAATAAGTCTGCTATAAACATTCCTGCACAGGTTTTTGTGTGATTTACTACTTTTTGAAAGAGACTGTTTGTATTTGAAAGTACTTTGAAAATTATAAAACCCAATTCAAAGATAAGGAATTTTTTTACTGAAGGAGAGGAAGGGGGAGAGTAGCTTGTGCAACCCCCAGGTGCATGACCCAGTGCATGACCTAAACTCTAGTACCCAGCCCCAGGGTATGATCTCGGACCAGTGGCTGTAAGGTCCAGAGACATAACAGGGCAGGACCAGACTAGGGTGAGACCAAGTAGTCATCTAGGGCCCAAAATATAAGGAAGTCCCAGTATCTTAGTCCTAGCACTGAGTCAGTACCTGGTAAAGGAAAAGCTGTTTTATTAAGCTTAATTTTAATGCCACTGTTCCTCAAGATGTTAACTTGTAACCTTCAAAAACAGTGTTGTGGTCAAGATATGATTAGAATGCATAGTAAACTCCCTCTCAGATAATGGAGTTACCTTAGCCTATTACAAGCTCTAGAAAGGCCTAAAATAATAAAATCTGTTTAGTCTTACCTAACATAACAGCTTCCATTTTGTTTCTCAGCATTTTCAATGTTTCCTAAAACTATAAAAACTGACAGTGAAAAGCTGACAAGAATTAAAGAAAGGAAAGGGAGCTTGCCAGAGAGTATGGCTCTGAATCCTACATTATTTCAGTGTCAAGCAAGAACTCTCTTATCTAGTTACCAGTTATATTATGGAGGACTCCTCTTTAAGATTTATTTTATTAGCCTTTGTGGAAGACTGTTAATTACAATATTCTTTTACATTGTGTTGATACAATTCTAAAAAGCCATCCCGTTTGGTAGCTTCTTAAATTTTAGAAATACTTTTATCAGTAGTAAAACCCACATTTTGATGCCATTGCTAAGTTCTGGGATTCTTTTATATCTTGCTTCCTTCAAAACAAAAACAAAAATGAAACCCTTCTAAGAAAGAGTAGTGCTATAGTACTACTCAGATTATATTTCAGAGTGACCCAGTCAACAATAATTATCTAAGAGTTCCTTACTGTGTTCAGGGCTCTGTGCTTTTATCAAGTAAAATGTCCCTGTAGAGTCTTGAATGTTTAAAAATGTGTTAGCAGAGGTTCTTCCAGAACTTTCCAGAAATAACTGTAGCAGTCAGTCTGTAATGCTTACCATCACTCTTACCCTTGTGCTTAGGAGGAAGCCTGGGTTTGCCATCTCTGACAAAGAAGAAATCCTTTACTTATCTCTGGGCCCATGACCAATTTGGGGAGCA